>JZLH01S0062087.1:29699-42911 GCA_001188425.1 Eucidaris tribuloides | reverse complement strand
TAAAGGCCTGGAATTAGATGGCTAGGGGTGATAAATTCATGACCAAATTAGATGTGAGGCAAGTAACCGTTTCTCACTTGATGATTATAGACTTTAGTTTTAGGAAAAATTGAAATGTAAAGTCAATCAATCCATTAATGGGCAACATATTTTTACTACTGAAAATAATTAATAAAATATCACTATTTGTTTTGATGCAAATCATGCAATACATCCGTTCTCACCCCGGCTCGGAAGCCTCATTACTTTCTGTGGCGGCCGTCTCCGTCCTCATAAGACAGGTAATAATTAACTTTCAAAATTATCGTGATTCTTTCATCAACCAGGGCCAGACTCATTCCCAATATAGGCATGCCGAACCATTAACACCATCCGGAAAGTAATGAATTGTTCATGGAGTGTATACAACTCTTTTGAAAGTGTTGGTTGATAATGGCTCCGCCGAACGGCAGCATTGAAATTTTCTTTCAAACTAACTGTGAACTGACCTGAACCAGTGTTATTATGAAAGCTACAGAGGAACGTGTGTGGAGGGACCGAAATTAAATCTAGGCAAATGTGTCCAAGTCCATAGACTATTCCCTCATTGAAGCATTACATCAAAAGAGGCTTTACCATCTGTTATTTTCTCTCAGTCTGTTCACATCCACTCACCCATCCACACCTGACATTATTCTCGGTTAAAGCTGAATGACACCCGACCAGTAGACCGTCGGGGGGGGGGGGGGGGATATGATTTGCAAAAGTGAATAAATGGAACTTACTTTTGGTCTCAGTCTTGCCCTCGAAAAATTATTTACGATCTCATACAATTGTATCTTTTTGTATGTTTTACTTCGAAAAAAGTTTGAAATGTACGATATGTTCCCCAGATTAATAAAGGCTACTAAGAAAATACGAAACTAGAACAGAACTCTTTCTTGTGTTTTTATTAGCACGTAGGCTATATCCATTACAGTCTTGCACATCCTGAGAATGATAGTTTATCTGTAAAGCCACAAAACTTCACCTTGTTCATGTCATTTCTTCGCTGTTCCAAGCACACAAATATCAAAAAATAAATATAAGAGCCATCATAATCGTTAATGCCTCATTGGATGATGTCATTAGTCTGCCGTTCTTCTAATCGATCTTTTTTTTTCATCTTTAGAAATTCTGATCATCCGGATATCTTTGCCATTTCTCTTTCTATTCATCTGTGGCTTTTCTTCCTGTTCCTCAGCATTGAAACGAAGAAAATCCGTGTTTTACACAGGCTTCCCGCCAGCCCCTGATGACCAGAGATAACAGGATCCATACTTGCGAAGTGCGAACTCGACTCTGCCCCCATTCCACTCCGTATTAAACTAGCAATAACTGTTATCATAAACCAAGATTAAACGATTCAAGTCGCAGTGAATGCCATATGACTTAGCCACACCACTATTTCCTGCCTGTCTCTCGCCCCGTGCTTCCATCGCTATCGTATTTACGCACTTGTTCAGTCCTTGGAGACATAACACACACATCTATGATAAAGGAGTAGTATGACAAGTAATTAACTCATCAGACTTACAGAGTTTAGAGCTCAGATTTGACTGTTCTGTGGTGGGGCAATGCTTCTGTATCATGACAAAGTATATGCCACGCCCACAGTCCAGGCCATTGAACACATCACACGTACACGCTTCCTCAACACATCTCTCCATGTAAAATTCAGTAGAGATCGGTAAATTGTTCCAATCAGATTACAGGTGCCGACGTCAGGGCCCGTGGCCTGTGATGGCCTGATTACCCGAGCTAGTTCACGTGTGTAGCCAGATTGGGGGGATGTTCATTAATATGCATTCCTACGCAGGTAGCGAGGTGGGTGCTATGACCCCATTGGCATTATTCTACCCACAGAGCAGTGAAAGTAGTGTGTGACTATGCACCTAAATTGGATCATACAGTCGTGTTGCCATCTCTCCGATTGCTCCACAGAGGACTCAGTTTGTATAAAAATCTGACCGCTCCATCATGGCATGGGAGTGGATATCGTGAGTGAGCTGGTCCACTGCAGACTTGCGTGTAGTAGTTTGTCTAGTAAGTCTTGCTCCTTGTCTTCCCCTAGGATTGTTTTAGAGTGGCTAGCTTCAGAAGCGGCTCTTCACAACGTGGAAGTGCAAAACAATACTATATTTATCAATTCAGTTCATTTTATTCCCATCTTTTTGGTTAAAAAATTACACAAACACATTCAATAACGATATATTAGAGAATTCAGTAAGAAAACAAGTGAGGATCATGTAGTGGATGTGCCCTAATTATGCCGTGCCGCCGCTGCCTAATGATGGTGTCCAGACTACTGTGGTTTTGTGCTTTGATATTGGCGGCATAAATAACAAATCAGAAATTTCCGAACCTCCGAAGCCATTCCGATCGAAGCCATGGTTTAGGGTTACAGTTCCGAATCCGAACCGAGTCACAATTTCTGTGCTTCGTTTCAACTTTACTCTTTAATATGCACTGATGATGTCATTTTTGTCTCTATTCTATCGCAGTATATGAATCTTTCAAAGATTACATCGCCACAGAAACGATGGATGGAGAGAACAAGTATGACGCAGGGGACCACGGCATGCAGGTTTGCTATTATTTATTAATTTCATTGATTCTTATAATGTACTCAATCCATCCAGGAACACTTTACCAAGAAATAAGTAAATAGAATAATAAATAAATAAACATCTTCCATCAAACAATTCTTGTCACACACCATTTTGAATTGAATGGAAGTGAAGTGAATTGAATTGAATTGAAATTTATTCTCTTCTGCATTTTGGATATAGTGTAACTGATACCGAGTCTCATTTCAGGTATGTTTATTGTTTAATATCTGAAGAAAGTTCTTAAGAAATTATGTGCTTAGAGAAGGTACATATTGGACCTGACAATGTATTCACTAGTGGCACTATTCCACTGTTTACAGAGATTTTGTTCGGTGTTCACAGAAATGATGATGTGTCCGTTCAATGGTTAGCTTTTATGTTGTAAAGTCAAAAAATGTTTTTAGTCTCCGAATAGCAACTTAAGATGAGGTATCATCAGAATCATGCCATAAGGATCTAAAGCCATGTTTTTATTATTATTGAGTACATGTTCTTTCAGCAGACAGTTAAAATACAGTTACTGTTTTCTAGTCATTAATCCCACAATTTAGTCTGAAATCTTAGTGGTAGAAATTCTACGAACTTTGATGGTTGCCAAGAACATACTTTCAGGCACCCTTTGATGTCTGTGACAGTAAACAAAAGTGGCTAAAGATAGGTCCCCCAAAGGTAGTGATTTTTTGCTGAACGCTTGCAGTACTATTGCAAGGAAATTTTATAGACTTTGCATGCGATATTCTCACGGTGATACCAAAAGGGTTAACCATAATTAAATATTGCTTGCCCGTAACAGGAGGCAGAGAAGGGAGTCATCTTCACCAAGTTTCCCCCGGTGCTGCACCTGCAACTCATGAGATTTCAGTACGACCCTCAGACGGACTCCAATGTCAAGATCAACGATCGGTGAGATACATTATACAAAATTGACCGTTACATCAAACTACCAGCACTGACGTCTTGAAATGGATTATTTTTTTTTAGATAAAGTTGGGGGGGGGGGAATCATCCTTTTGAAGACAAACAGGGGCCAGTAATTTGATGTGACAACCAACATCACAGTGCTTATAAGCAGAAACTTTTCTCACATATCCAACATGTGAGAGTGTTTCCCATTTGAAGATCAAATGACAAGGTCTTCTGATTCAACTATATGGTTCAACCTGTGGAATACAACTTTCACTACACAAGTTATGTTAGGAAAGCCCAATCAATTGTCATGAGCAACCTTTGCCATTAAAGTATGCATAAATCTGATTATATTTTGAAATAGATATTGACCTGATAGCAGATACATGTATCAACAAAATACACTTTTTATTGATATCAGATAGTCTTGATCTGTTGTACATTCACAATTTTCCCAATGACTAACAAAATTTACTTTTTTGTCTATATCTGTTGATTTCCCCAGGTATGAATTTCCATTCAAGTTGAATCTGGATCCATTCATGAAGGAACCAGAGGATACGCCAGCTGACTACACGCTACACTCGGTCCTAGTACACAGTGGGGACAACCATGGGGGTCATTATGTGGGCTTCATCAATCCAAAAGGAGATGGCAAGGTAAGGAAGTCAATGAGACAGATCCCCCTCCTCCTCCTTCTCCTCCTCCTCCTCTTTCTCCCCTTTCTCTATTACCTCCCTCCTTCCCTCTTCCTCCCTCCTCTTCCTCTTCCTCTTTTCTTTCTCCACCTCCTCTATGACCTCCCTCCTCTTCCTCTTCATCCCCCTCCTCCTCCTCTTCCCCTCCTCTTCCCCCTCCTCCTCCTCTTCATTCCCCCTCCTCCTCCTCCTCTTCATTCCGCCTCCTCCTCCTCCTCCTCCTCAGGCTCTTCCTTCTTTGTCTTTTCCGTCACCTCAACATCCTCCTGCTCCTGCTACTCTTCCTTTTTCACTTCTTCCTCCACCACCACCACCACTACCACTTCTACCAACAAAATCATCATCTTCATCTTCATCTTTATCATGATCACAGCATAATATCATCAATATTATGATCATTGCCATCTTCATCATCATCACCACCACCACCATAATCATAACCAAAACCATCATCATTATCACCATCACCACTACTTCCATCATCCTGAACATCAGTATCGTCGTCGTCGTCATCATCGTCATTATTTTGTGTCCACTTTCCCCATATTGTTTTGTTGATTGTTTCATGTCCAATATGCTCCTTTCTCAAGCTACCCTGGTCTGTGCTATCCACCTGGGTGACACCAGACACTCCTATGGTCTTCTGCCAGTGTCCTTTTTAGATCTTGTGAAATTTTCCAGTTGTTATTCCAATATTTTGTGTGATGTGAAACAACAGCACTAATACTAAACATTTTTCTGTTACATCTTACCTGTCAGTGGTGTAAATTTGATGATGATGTCGTCTCACGGTGTACGAAGACGGAAGCAATAGACAACAACTTTGGGGGCCACGATGAAGACATCGCGGTCAGGAATTGTACCAATGCCTACATGTTGGTGTACATAAGGGACAGCTTCAAAAGTAAGTTGGTTTCATCAGTGAAATGTTCACCTGTTGTCCATTTCTCAAATATTTTCAATATTGGGATATGTTTCATTTCAGACTTATCAGACTTAAAGACACTATATAAAACTATGGGAGACTCGTTTAAAAAATTGTCAAACTTTGCTCTCTGACATATCTGACAGTGTTTGAATGGACAAATAAACACCCCAGAACACAAAAGTTTGGACAGTTATGCTGTCACTAGTAAAATATGTGCAGATAAACATTGGCACATTAATTTTATATCGGCCGATAGGATATTCTGCAACTGTGCAACACAGTCTATGGGGAAAACTGGAATGGTCTCTTAGTGATTTTCACTTTTTCAAAGCACTTAACGATCGTTTTAAACTGCAATTTTTTCAGGGCTTCATTTTTATACCTTATCAGAGACACTGGTAGCATGGGGAATCATGTAGCTCAGATTTTTTTAAACTGGAAACATTGTTATACAATGTCTTTAAAGTTAATACATGTATATTTCTTTTTGTTTCCATTTTCAAAAAATTATTTGCTTGTTCAAAAAAACATCACCCAGGCTTTGATTATGCTACTATGATTGAACAAGCTCTAAAATATTTTTCACTGAATTCAAGTGTTAGCTTTAATTTCTGTGAGTCGCAAATCAGTCATTATAGAAGAGTCTTGCAGTTGAATGTGTATGAAAGCTTAGTAGTATTAGAACTTACGCTTACAAACCTTTCTTCTGCTAAAACGTCTTTTCAGCTAAACTCAGATACGATGCACACATTTGTGTAGTTATCTACCTCATATATTAGAGCTCAAAATTACACTTACTATCTTTTAAATGTATAATACTGAAACTTCAAGGATTATAAAATATATCAAGTATTTGGCCGAGTTGTTGATTAGGGTAGTTGATATATTATGGACAAGAGTCATTAGTTCAGTAGGATTTTATACACCAATAACTGTTTCTTCTTTGCTGTATATTTTTACACATATATTAATTCTTGAATACTGTGTATTCTTGTCTATCTTGTCCTTATCTTTTTTCCTAAAAGATGAAGTACTGAAAGATGTGCCTGATGATCACATCCCAGACACGTTAAAGAGGAGACTTCAAGAAGAGAAGTAGGTCACATTCATTTATTGTTTAGTATTTGCTTTCTCTACATTTCAGTCCAAATTTTAATTCCCAAAATAGTGTTTACTTTCTTCCCATTAAATAATGTGTAAGTTGCTATATTAACAAGAAAACAATGGAAAGAGACAAAGTTAGTGAAAAGAAATGCGTGCTTGGCGGGAGCGTGTATAAATGTGTGGGAGCGTAAGGATATGAAGTGCGTGTGTGCTTGTGTTTGTGTGTATTTGTGTGTGTGGATGTATGTGTGCATGTACCTTGTGTGTGTGTGTGTGTGTGTATATGTGTGTGTATGTGGATATACGTAATGTACATGTGTTTGTGTATGTATGTGCAGGTTGTGTGTGTAGGTTTCTGTAGGGTGTGTGTGTATGTTTACATGTATGTGCGTGTGTGTGTGTGAGGGCGTGTGCGTATGTGTGTGTGCGTGCGTGTGTGTGTGTTTGTGGTGTGATTGTGTGTGTGTGTATATGTATGTGTGTGCGCGTGTGTGTATGTGTGTGTGTGTGTGTGTGTGTGTGTGTGTGTGTGTGTGTGTGTGTGTGTGTGTGTGTGTGTGTAGTGTGTGTGTGTGTGTGTGTGTGTGTGTGTGTGTGTGTGTGTGTGTGTGTGTGTGTGTGTGTGTGTGTGCGTGCGTGTGTGTGTGTGTGCGCGTGCGTGGGTAATATGCATGTATGTCAAAATATTAATTTGGTTAGTAAATTATAACATTTATATTGCACTCAATGAATTTAATTCAAAAATACTTTGTTTTCACGCTTTGAATCAGATCAGAACATTGTAAATCATCCATACAGTTTTATATGTAGCAATTTATATCATTTACATGTATTTTTTTATCTGATTCAATTTTGATCTTAAAGTGAGTATTATATGTATTTTATGCTTGATTTCCATTATGAATTTATATGTCTTTTTATGTATATGCATCGCAATTCAGCTGTAAAGCTGCCATGATGTTTTTTCTTTTGTGAAATAAAATATACCATTGAATAATAATATACTGTGTTGCAATAATAAAGGTCACTTGGCCTTGTAAATGTCTAATTTCACGATTTCACTGTTGTAATTTTTTTCAAACTGCTGATCAGATTTTAACCTAACTTAGCCAAATATGTACAATAATGCAGAAGTGAATTGATTAGATTATGGAAAAGATAGGTCAACGGTCACAAGATCTGTTTTTACAAAAAAAGTACAATCTGTTCCCACTTGCAGTGGAGCATCAAACAGTGCCTATCTCTGTTTTCATAACCCTGGGCCACATGGCTGCACAAGGCAGTTTGACTAAAGTGGGGGTTAGTCCTCTGGTATTCCCATGCGTGTAACTTCCCTACCCCATTTTGTACATATCCGAGCGCCAGGCTAGAAGCAGTATGTACAATTTTATAATGGCCTTTGGTACGACTCGACTGTGAGTTGAATTTTCAGTCTCCTAGTCAAGAGGATGATGCTCTACCAATATAGCCAACTCGCTGGTATTCAGTTCTGTTGAGTGCGTAGCTTTATGAGACATAACATTTAAATGCAAGGAGTATAACAAAGATCTTGATATTTGCACAAGAGAGGCATACCCACTCTTTGCCACACAATCAAACTGTTCTAGTTTTACCATGTATTTTTACCTTGTATTTGCAGGAAGCTAGAAGCACAGCGACGCAAGGAGAGGACAGAAGCCCACCTGTACATGACGATACAGGTGGCCACCGAGGACCAGTTCTATGGCCACCAGGGCAACGACCTCTTTGATTTCGATAGAATACGATTCAAGTAAGTCACTCCACGTCCATGGGCTAATCAGTGTTATGTCGTGCGATATTACTGAGTACCACAACCATCTGTGACATGCAGTGTAAAGAGGTTTTCATCATGCAATGACTTATGTAATTATGTATAAGTTTCATGAGTGGATCATCAAGTGTTTATCTTTTCAAGTACAGTTACTCCTAGATTTTGGCAAAAAAAAATTGTGTTCTGTCCTGTACTGATCAGTAATTTGTTAAAATTGAACAGATTGACATTGATGAAGGCCAAATGATAAGGGAAAAGAGTGTCTGATGGATGTGAATAACAAACATACCAATTAAGATTATGTTGTTAATAAGTACATCATACTAAATCCATCATATTAGATGCTTTGAAAAACTTTGAACCTTGGTAAGATTGATGTGTTTGCTAGTATGAATATACTTTTGTAATAAATTGGTATTGTAATGCGATGTTTTTCATTCGTCAAAATTGTACGGAAGATACCGAATAAAACGTATTCAATTCAATTCTTTACTGTCAGAGAGTTCAAGATCCTGAAGGCATCGTCGTTATCAGAAGGAATGGACATGTTGTCCCAGGCCATGGGCTATCGGCCGGATCAAATCAGGATTTGGCCCTTCTCACAACGAACCAATCACACGTATAGGCCCACGTTATTAGAGATGGACGACCCGGCGAAACAGGTAGGAAGATTGAGAAGCTCTCCTGATCAGAAATGTAGAGTTGATGACTGTGTCTTACCTCCTAACCCCTGTTCCTTCTCTTTAAAGAGGTTGGATGTTGTGGTTTTCCGTCTTTCTCTATTCAGTGCAATCTCACAACATTCATTTATCTTCCTGCCCGTTATCTCCTCAATGACTGTGTCACAACCAGTAAATTGTCCTCGTTTAGTTAACGGTTGAATGAGAGAAGTTATATGCCGTGGATTCAATTCCTTCTGGAACTGGCTTTTGTCTCGTCCATCAAAGATGGAAGCCAGACTTAAGGATATACATAGCAGCCATCCATCGTTCGTCACAGAATGTTCAGCTACAAGGTCAAAGGTCATTTTAAGTTATTTGTGCAAGGTGAATTAAAGTTTTGGCCGAATCAGCTTAAGTCCAACTTCAGCCAAATTTGAGTCATGGTGTGCTCCGTCAAAGCTTACTTGCTGAAAGTAAAGGTCTTATAAGGTCATTTACGAAAAGCGGGCGTGACTCTGGTCTGGAAGACTGTGGGTTCCAGCTCGTGGTCGGGTCATACCAAAGACCATCATAAAAACAGTACCTACTGCCTCTAGCCTGGTGCAGGGAGTTAAACGCATGGGACTACCAGAGGACTAACCCCCCACTGTAGTCAAACTGTCTTCTGCAGCCATGTTGCGTAGGGTTACTGAAACAGAGATAGGCCCGCCAGATGTTCCACTATTGGAGTGGAACTGGTTTAACTTTAAATTTTTACCTGAATAAAAGAGATTTTTCAAAGAGGGGAATCAACTCTAACAGATCTTTTCAAATGATGCCCTCTTACCTGTTTCGTGTTGTCTTTGGTTCTTTCCTCCACAGATGTGTGAGGTATCTGACGGAGAGAGCGTGTGGACAGTATTCTTGGAGACGCAAGACCCGGAATGTCCTGAAACAAGTCTACCGCCGTTCGACAGGGAAAGTAAGTCAGCATGCCAAGATGCAAACCCTCGGGTCCTCCCTCCTTAGCCCCTGCCCTCTCCTTGACAGAAATGAGGCCACTGCCCCCAAATTGTTTGGCAAGCAATACTATATCTCTGTGTTATATAATGAATTCAACCTGTGTCATCCCTGGTCGACAAGTTGCATTTCATTCTTCACAATATTCAGGGTTCCTGCACCTTTTACAAAAGTAAATTCCATGACTTTTCCAAGATAAATTTTAGAAATCCAGGACCTTTTTGGCCCAGCAAATTTATGAAAACATATGTGGTTAGTGTAAAAATGTATTTCCATTAAAATAAAAAATATGAAAAGAAGATCATTAAAAGGCAAAAAAATACAAATTTATGAAATTCCAGGACTTTTCCAAGACTAAGTCATAATTATGCATTGTCCATGACTTTTCCAGGCCTGGTAAAACATTTTCAAAATTCCATGACTTTTCCAGGTTTTCCATGATCGCGGGAACCCTGTATATTCCAACATTTTTATGTGGAAAAAGTAGGGGATGAAGAGCAGATGACAACCCCCCCCCCCCAAAAAAAAAAATAAATAAATAAAATAAATAAATAAATAAGAAATAAAAAATAAATAAATGAATAAAATGGAAAAAAATGATGATAATAATAATAAATAAATGAATAAATAAAATGGAATAAAATAAATAAATAAATAAAATTAAATTTAAAAAAATAAATAAACTCAAATAAATAAAAATAAATAAATAAATAAATCAACAAAGTAAACAAAACTCAACAACAACATCTTATTTGATTATTGTTAATTTTACTATTACTAAACTAACCATGTTCCGCACTAATAAGATTTGGGTTATCACTTTCAATGAATTTATCAACATTTCATGTAGTGACCATAAAATTTTGTGCAAAGAACGGGATATGTGTGAAAAAAAATTGCCAAATGCCAATATTGTATTCATTTATTAAACATTTGACCATCATTAAAAAGAAATAAAAACAACCCCAAACTTAGACTGTCATATTTATTGTAATATGTACCAGAATAATGCAACTTGTTTTTATACTTTTCAAGGTGACGTCTTACTATTCCTCAAGTTGTACGACCCCAAGACAAAGAGTCTTTCATACTGTGGCCATGTTTATGTGCCCATCACAACGAAGATCCGTAAGTACTCCAATACTCAGTTCCCCCCAAAAAACAACTGAATTTTCATTAACATGCACAGTCAAATTTTATGCTAACTTTAATAGCTGTATACATGTTCTTTTTGTAACAACAACAACAAGAAAAAAACATTTCTTTCCTTTTCTGTGTTAGGTAGAAAGCATCATTCATTTGATATTATTTCATCCCATATGTTGATATTTCTTAAAAGAATCAATTAGAATTACAGCCTTAAGTGTTTTGTATGAGGAAGTTTATTAATACCTATTTCAGCAGATAATACATACACCTTGATATGTACAGCTGTTTGATAACTTTATTTTTTTCCAAGTCATTGATAATCCTGTAACTAAATGCATGTGCTTGTGAAGAAGGTAATGGGAGTTTAACACTACCACAGTTTTGATATTGATTACGAGTTCTACCACATTCGGGTAAGCTGTTTGCCCATTTAACCATTCACACTATCTGAATAAATGATTACATATATTAAAAAAAACGAAGAAAGTCCTTTTACATTTATAAGTTCAGTTTAGGAAGTCCATGTGTGATTTGTCAATTTGAAGGCTGTAAAAATTGACAAAATATAAAGACATGAAAAATGGGAAAGGAGGTGATACATGAAAGAGAAATATCTTCAGATGTTTAGTTTTATTTCTCAACTTGCAGCTAAGATGTGACAGGTCACAACTTTTCAACGTGTGAACATTGTGCTTCCATTGCGTATTGATTTAAAATGTTCTTGTTCTGTTTCGTCCCATTTCAGAGGTATTAGTACCATTGATGAATGAGAGAGCAGGGTTTCCACAGGGCACGGAACTCATACTGTACGAGGTAAGCTTGCGGCCGATTGCAACTAACCTAGGGGCACATGAAGTGGTCCTCACGATTATCTGGACCACATGATAAAAACCTATTCAAATTTGAGTCCTCTGATTTTGAGATCAATATTAAACTACTACAATCTGAATGGCTGGTGGTATATTTTGATTAGTGATTTGTGGAATCTTAATGCCGATTGTGTTAACCCATGCTGAACAGGGATGTCTTGTGCTATCTGAGAATGGGGGGCCTGATTGTGCCCACCCCTCTCCCAAATCTCGGCCATCAGTTTTCCAATAAACTTCAAACTTTGCCTGCACTTTGAACAGATTATAAGGCCCATAATAATACCATTTTGTTTTTACTAGTTTAAAGACCAAAGTTTTCCGCGGAAATCACAGAATTTGAGGTATTATGCAGAAAACAACATTTTGAACAAAAATGAAGAAAATCATACCTAAAAATTTCCCTCAAAGTAAAATTGAATAAAAATAAACTAATTTACCAAAAAGATGCTTAATAAAAGCTAAACAAATCATGGGTTACCTGTAATTATGTCCCAAACCCGAATCAAAACCCCCATT
The DNA here is from genome assembly GCA_001188425.1 of Eucidaris tribuloides. NCBI lineage: Eukaryota > Metazoa > Echinodermata > Echinoidea > Cidaroida > Cidaridae > Eucidaris > Eucidaris tribuloides. Next base: position 30,658 of record JZLH01S0062087.1, on the reverse strand, counting down.
GGGCCTAGTAAGCTTGATGGTATTTGTGATCTTTCCAACAAAAATTCAAGTTGGAAAATTGCAAAATTACAACGCGGAGAAAAACGGAATTTGACATTTGTACAAAAGGAAAACTTCAGTCTTCATACTAAATGTGCAAATGAGCTAATCGATGATGTATGCAAAAAGTACCCTTATCTCTGTGCCATTGATTAAATGAAGAGCTTAGTTGCAAAAGGGGTTAGATCCATTTTCAACCAAAAAATGAGTTATTCACATTAGTCCATTGGCCACCTTTATATCTAGCTATTAAAAAAAAAAATGGATGCCAAATTTTAAATTCAAGTATGAGATACAGCGTGAATTACTTTTATCTTTCTATAGAGGTGTTTACAATCTTTTCTCCAAAGTTACTGAAGTGGATCCATCCCCTTTTACAAATAAGCTCTTCATATGTGCAAAAATGTCACTTTATGACATATTATCGTAAATAGTAATTTGATATTACAACATCAGTGATGTCAAATCAGACAAATTTGGTATCAAACTGTGGAAACTCCAATGACAGAAGTTGTGTAACAACAATTTAAAACTTTGATGAAAAAAGTAGTGGGCCACGGTCAACCCGAGACCTCTGAAATTCAGCTTTTGTAAGGATTTGTAAGTAGCGTGTTTTGTATTTTGTTTCATTCTCAGGAAGTCAAACCTAACCTGACGGAGAGGATCGAGGATCTATCACAACAGATGGACAAGGGTCTGGATGAACTGATGGATGGAGATATCATTGTATTCCAAAGGTTGGTGAAAGATAGAAATTGAAGTACTAGTTGAAGGCAAAGTAATCTGTTTATCTACATATTGTACCATTGCGTCTTTGTTAGTAATCAGTTGTAAATTCCTACTGGGCAGGGGAGGCACCACAGGGGGATAATGACGTGTGAAATCATGTAAGACGACATTTAACCCTAATCAGGCTGGGC
>JZLH01S0062087.1:0-15650 GCA_001188425.1 Eucidaris tribuloides | reverse complement strand
ATATCAGGCTGATTACAGTACTTACGCAATACCAGTAATACATGTACCAGATGTGTTAGAATGCATCAGACACAGTGAAAGGAATGCAAGATCATCTGCATGTACAGTACTTGTGTATTACACCATGGAGGTAAAAGGGACCTACATGTACATGCACTGTCTAAAAATAGGCTAGTACCACTTGTTAAATTTGTGGAATTGTATGCCAAAAAACAAATCCAAGTCAAACGTTTACTATGATTCCACTAAAACTGCATTTCTAGCTCCTACACTTTTCTAGAGGTTCCTAAATGAGAAATTCTTCTACATACCAGTGCTTTTGCACAATGTTGAATTTTAGGCGTGCAAAAGAGATCCCCTGCCTTTAATAATGTTTTGTTGAGCCAAATTCCTCCCTCTCATGAATCCAACCCTGTTACAAGAAGGAGTGGTGTCCGTTTGTAAGATAGGCCTTTTAATTACTTTTAGTATTGACCTGTAATTGTCTTGTGCTCTTATTTCAAAGGGAATGAAACAATATTGTAGCATAAATTGGTGTATATTGTTTTATGCTGCTCAATTTCAGTACTGAATAAGTAATTGTTGGAGAGCAATAAAATTGTGGGAGAGGAGAAGAGGGGGATTTCAAATTTCAAATGCCTGATGAATTATACCCAAAAGTGATAAAATTACACCCAAAAGTGATAAAGATGTCACTTGAAACTATCAAGATGGACCAAAAGCCAGACTGTGCATCAAATACAGTCACTGTACAAGTGCTCCTTTGCCAAATGAGCCCGTACTGCAGTGTGTTGCTTGATGTTCTATCAGATTAATGCTGTGAAAGTTACACCATCAGTTTTTAAGGGGATTCAATTATCCTGGGTACGTGTGAATCGTTTCTCAGCACATTTCGGCTAACCAAAGCAGGGTTAGTTGGTCAATCTACTAACCATAATCAAGTTTTATGGATACTTTGACCATAATCAATTTTTATGGATACTGTTTTCAACAAAGCCTGTTTTCCACAATGTCAGAGTTTGCCCAAGCCTGCCCCCCCCCCAAAAAAAAAGAAATATCCATAAATTTGAATATGATTCGTAGATTTGGTTTATTTCAAGTACACATTCTCCCAATCAGGCACTGTCTTTTAAACATCCATAAGTTCTGTCCTCATCAACTAAATCCCCACCTTGACCAGTTGGAGATGATTTGATTTCAATATAAGACACATTCTCCATAGCCCCAATCTTAGATATCCCATTTTTTAGTCTCCAATGGGTTACTGTTACGTGCGGGTTAGAGGAATATAGCTGGAGAACAAGCCTTCGAGCCTGGATAAAGGCCAGTCTTGCTTGGACCCGAACACCCGAGACTGGAATACAGAGGACATTACTATATATGTATTCAAATTATACCTGATGTTCTGAAAAAAAAATGTACTTCTTTTGTTTAAATGAGATGATTATTCTGTTAGCTGTTTCTTGCAATATTTTAGAAGACATTGTTATAAGTCGTGAGATTAATGATGAAATGTGCGTTAACTTTTTGTATGTATTAAGGAGAAGGGGACGAAAAAAAATCATTGATGTACATATCTGTGTAGATAATAATAATAATGATACTTGCTTTTAATCCATCCGGTGACTGGAAACCAGTATGATTGGAACTGCGCGGGTGAATTAAAAGTTGACAAATGTATTATGGCCATCCTATGCACTTATGCCTTGTATATGTTTAGTTTCTCTCTGTGTTTGTATATTTCTTGTCGTTCACCTATTATTTCTTTTTTCAATTTTTTTTTTGTCGAACATTCAATATTGATTTTACTCAGGGGTGAGGATAAAACCCCCCTTGGACTTGAAATCAGGAAGGGTGGGCATGTCATTTCAGTAGGTTACCATAGTAACAATCTGCATTTCCATTGGTCATAATATATGATCTATCGCAAGTATCTTCTATCCAGATTATATCTTCACAGATTCTTGAATGTTATAGTCCTGGAACTAAAATTGTATATTCTGTGCCACTTTTGTTTCGTTTGATCTGGAAACGAAAGAATTTAGAAATTGGAAATGGTAGACTCGAGCCCCTCCCATGACCCAGCCTGTTTTACAGGTATTGCAGAATGCATTGTGTTACTGTGTGGTAGAAAACTTGTAATTTAATCATACAAAATCAGCGATGCTTCAATGTTTGGAATGCTATTAAACTTATCTGCACAAAAAACATCTAATCTTGTTAGATTCTTTAGTGTTCAAAATTAAACTGCAATATGGAGGATGCATTGTTCCCCCCTCCCCCTCAAAAAACAACAACAACAACTATCACAATATTTGTACAACTACTGCCGAATGGAAATTTGTTGTTTTCATGACCCTGTTTTCCCCCTAGAAACTTCTGCAACTGATTTAGATAGGGAATTTAGTCAGACTAGCCTTTAGTTGAAGTATAAAACTAATCATATGTTATAATACAAATAAATACATGCGTTCTAGTGTACTTCATGTCTTTATTGATGAGTTATCAGATGTTGCATAAATTCACATATATTAAGAAAAGTAATTAAATTTTTTTTGTTCACAATGAGTTCTGTGTGTTTAGTTTTAAGAAGTGTCCCAAGATCTTAGAACCCCTCCCCGACACATACCCCCATACCCCACCCACACAGTAGAGGTATAGAGCATTATGAGGCATGGAGTCATTTTCTAGGTATTCTGTAAATGATTTGCACACCCCAAATTTAGCTCATTGAGCAAATAAGCTAAAAATAAAATCAGTCATTACATTACGTAGACATTTTCATAAATCTTCACTTCTCATAAAGCCTTTGAGCTGTTAAGTTGTGTTTTTTTTTGTGAAAATGCGATTTGATGAAATTCAAATTTCTAAAATATGGTACTATGGTTTTTGAACTGTTGAACTTTTTACACTAGTCAAATTGCCAGACCTGATTCATGTATCATGTAGTGAGAACCGAATACCTGCCAATTGAAACTTACTTGGTCAGAAACTCACACCAGTCAAGCTAAACGAGTACTGACCCATCGCTTCGATTTGATTCTGTAAAATTCAGCCATTGTCTGTTAAAAGCTACAGCCAGCATCTAGAATCTAGATTACTGTTACACACACAACTTGAACAAATGGCCAGTTTTCCTCGTTACACTGTTTGTTTAAAAAACTATGTGACATACAAATCCCAAGTTCTGAATACTGTACCTTTTAAAGGGATTGCAGCATGATTGAAACTAAAAACAAGACTATATGCTACCAGCTGGGCATGAACTCACAAACTATTAATGAGGTACATGTACTTGTAACGCTCCTCTGATTGGTTCATGTGTTTGGAACTAGTATTGCTTTTTGTGTAGTCCTGTTTTGAATCTGCAATCATACCATAGTCCCCTTAATATGCATCTAACTGGATCAAGTCTGAGCAAAAGCAGGTGTGGTGTGCAAATCAAAATTACAATCTTTAACCCATTGGAGACAGTGTGATTTTGATATGATATGCATTCGCCATAGACCCCAGCCAGAGATATCTTGTACTTGTCTCCAATGGGTTAAGGTAACCTCATTCTTTACTCTGTTAGCTGACATTCTTCATAATAGTACGTGTCTGCACATAGCTGATGCCTCCTGGGTCATGGGAGGGGCTAGCGAGGTCTCGGTTTCAGTAAAAGTATCGCATTAATTTTTAATATGAAGGATGATGTTCATCCATAAATCTTATTTTATTCTGCTCTGTAAATCAGTACAATAAATTTCTGTTGTAAAAAAAAAAATTTTGTTTTTTGTTTCCTGTGTGTGAATGAAGTGAATTTTTTTTTTGGGGGGGGTGGGGGTTGAAAAAGCTTGTATCTCTTAGATGAACACAAAAGACATTGGTATGATTATCTACAAGGTTATGTATGCTGTAGAATGACATTACAAAACCATGGGATATTACTGAATGATCGTTGAAAGCTGTCAGTGATGTATGAAAAACGGAATAAGAAAAAAATCTTGCAAGGTAAGAGAGGGTGTGTGTGAGTGTGCGTGTGTGTGTGTGGGTGTGTGGTGAAAAAGGGAGAGGGTATATGCTTGTGTGTGTGTGTGTGTGTGTGTGTGTGTGTGTGTGTGTGTGTGTGTGTGTGTGTCGAGATATGTATGTGTGTGTGTCGGAATATGTATGTGTGCCTGCGTGTGTATTTGCTGTCAAATGTGGACACCCCCAACCATGGACTGTCCACGGTTGGCTGTCTATACCAAATGGTTGCAAATGGCCTAAATATACATTTAACAGCATGTTTAAAATTGTCCCCCAATTTCTAACTGAAGCCCAGATGTCCACAAATTAACCCTCTGAGTCCCAGTGTATGGTGTCCACGTTTCGACTGTGTCTCTTCTGACATTTTAATGTCTGAGTTTTATGGCATTTACTAATGTGTGTATGTGTGTGTGTGTGTGTTGAGGTGGTGGGAAGGTAGAAGGTGTGTGCATGTATGTTTGTGTTGTGTGTTTGTGTGTGTGTGTGTTGTGTCTGTGTTTTGTGTACTAGTACCTATATATGTTTGAAAGGCAATTTTACCATACTGTAAATGTTGGGATTCAGCTAGAATATCACACTTATAAACACTGAAGTGTGTGTACTTCGGTAACACATGACACCAATGCTCCAGGTGGATTACATTCTAGCACTGAAAAAAACATTTTAAAAAACCCTCCAGTGGGATCAGTGGACTACATGCTCAATGTGTATTTAACCACCTAAACTTTTAATTATGATAATGCTGTGACTTTTATGGCACCTGTACATTTATATTATGAGTGAGCATTTTGTCCATGTTGATCAGGCCCGGGATCAGGCCATGGTCAGGCTTATTATTTTACAGAAAAAACTCATAAATTGGATCATCATGGGATGATGAAAATAACAAGGTAAACCCCCTCCCATACCCTTCCCTGATTCGTTGCTCAACCCCTCTCCAGGTAGCCCCTTTTTAAATGTATGTGTGTATGGATGTATACATTTAGGCATGTAGGCATGTAATATATGTATGTATGTATGTATGTATGTATGTATGTATGTATGTATGTATGTATGTATGACTATGTATGTATGTATATATGTATGTATGTATATATGTATGTATGTATGTATGTATGTATGTGTGTGTGTATGTATGTATGTATGTATGTATGTATGTATGTATGTGTGTATGTATGTATGTATGTATGTATGCACGTATGTATGTATGTGTGTATATGTGTATGTGTTACTTTGTAGGGCTTGTAGGCCTATGTACGTGTTTGTATAGTATAAATTGAGGAACCTACTTAACAGAAATGTAAGCAACAGTTCTAGCAATGGTGAGCAATTATCCACGACTGAATAAGAAAGATCATTGAACCACATGAAAATAAATTGATTATTTATCATTTTCTGCAATTTTACAATAATTCCTGAGCACTGGTACTTTGAATGATTTTGAATTGAATCTGGGATTCTGTTCTTTTTTTATATTCATATTCTACAAAAGAATTTGGTCATCACTAGCATGATTGCTCACTCACGAGTACATGTTTGAGTCATATGGTGAATTGAATAAGAAGCACTCCCAAGGGGAAAATACATATAATAATATCATTCTTTCAGATGAAAAATATTTCTTTTTGATAGGTACGTTTGAATTTTAAAAAAGCTGTTTACAATTAATGACATACTCTCTAGGGGCACCACACAGAGTTTGCGTGACCTGGAGGCTCTCCTTTTATTATTTTTTATTTATTAATTGATTAATTAATTTATTAGTTTATTTATTTTTTTTAGTTATTCATTTATCTTATTTATTTATGTATTATCAATTTATTCATTCAATAGATTTATTTATTCATCTATTTATTTATTGCTTGATTTATTTATTATTTATTTACCCATTCATTTAATTGATTAATTAATTAATTAATTAGTTATTTAATTAATTAATTTATTTATTTAGTCAGTTATTCATTTATTTATTTATTTATTTATTTATTTATTTATTTATTTATTTATTTAATTATTCATTTATTTATTTATTTATTTATTTATTTATTTATTTATTTATTTATTTAATTATTCATTCATTTATGTATTTATCTAATTATCATTTTATTTATCTATTCATCAGTTTGTATTAGAGTGGCCGTGGTGTATTTATTTTTTAATTTCATTCTTTATTTATTGGTACTTAAAAAATTCACCGATCTACAGCACAAGCTGAAAGTATAGTGAACAAAAAATTATTTTGGTTATGTTCATACCTATTATCCCCCACCCCGCCCCCACCCCCCCCCCCATTCCCTCATCCAATCTCTGACCGACCCCGGGCCCCGCCCACAAAGGCAATTCAGCACAGCTGACACAGTTAATTCTTGTGACGGGCAGATCGTGGCAAATTGAAGTAAGTTGAAAACGTGCAACATTTAATCCTCCGCATGCTCATGTGGGCAATCAATCATGATAGCATCAATCACTGATTATCATTCTTCTTGTTATTTATTTTATTTTAAATTCGTGAATTAGTGCGAGGAAACACTTAACAGCCTTAACAACCACTGACAACAGTCCCACATGTTGCATAAAGTGTATGGTTTCAATTAGGTCGCACGGGCGTACACGAAATGCACAAAAATGAGCAAAATGCGGGCCCATGCAATATTTTCATCTCGTGTGATCTGATTGCACAGGTGACTATGACAAATGTCTAAGTGGTGATTGTGAAGTGTTAACATACATGAAAAACAAACAAATTCATATTTCTTCTGTCATTCAAATCATCTAGATTCTTGTCAGGAGAAAGTCTTTAAACTTGCATTGTTAGTAAAATTAAAATGACAATGACTGACCGGCAATCCTGGGGTACAAATTAGTGGTCAAGAGTTGTTGTTGTTGTTGTTGTTGTTGTTGTTTTTTTTGGGGGGGGAGGGTGGGGTTGCACACTTAGATCTAGACTTACAACAACCCTACCCCTAGTATAATACACCTATCAATTGTAAGACGCATCCCTCGACCCCCGGGAATGGTGCGTCACTTGTCAAACGTGAGTCGGATTTTCATATACCATGAAGCACCTGTGTGTCTCGACTATGACGGACCATTTTCTTACAATGACTGTGCCTTGGCTTATTTAAACGTATACAAACTGACACACCCCACCATGACGTGACGGACCAAATGCTTCTATGACGGTACCCTGCGTCATTATTTGTTGGTAAATGACCCACCCATGACGCACCATTCCCGGGGGGTCGAGGGGTGCATCTTACAATTGATAGGTGTATTATACCAGTGGCGGTGATCTAAAGTATTGTTTTGTCCAGAATGGGACGGCTGTTGTGTGCGGACAATACCCCCCCCCCCCCGTCCTCTGGACAAAAGAATTTTTGATAGATTGCCGCCACTGTTTTATACAACACACTCTTTTTACTGTGATTTATGTTCTGTATACTGCACAGTTGGAGCCTGACTAATATCTCTGTAAAATTCAGAATCTATCTAATAATTATTAGTATTTTAAGCTGAGACTGAGAGCTGGTTTTATTTCATAATTTAACATACCAGCTCGTACAATGTATGAATCAGTGTAGGAAATACAGTATAGTGGGGCTGAGGACGATTTAACCCCTAAAATCACAAATTATCCCTAAATTTTCCTCATAGGGTTCAATGTATAACATCACTAAATCGGGCTTGAAAGTAGCCCTAAAAAATACTATTTTATTTTCTGCCCTGGTTTGAATCTTCTTTTTAATGTTTTGATTGTATTTACTTAGGCCTATACCTTTTTTACACTGATCTATGGATTCTGATTTCCTTAAACATAATCTTGATCTTGAAAACTTTATACTTACATTTCTTCCAACAGATATGACGTTCCAGAATTCCTTCACTATTGCCACTGCAGCTATCTTTGGCAGCCTGGGGTTGCTGTGGCTGTACAGGAAGCTAAGAGTTCAACAGCAGATGGCACGGCTCAGAGACAAGGTTGTCGTGATCACTGGAGCAAGTTCAGGAGTTGGCGAAGGTTCAGAACTACAGTACTTACTTTAAAAACTAATATACATACTTCCTTAATTGTTTACTTATTTACTTACCTGTACTTACTTACTTACTTACTTACTTACTTACTTACTTACTTACTTACTTACTTACTTACTTACTTACTCACTACTTACTTCATAACAACTTGCCTGCTTTGGTTTAATTTGTTGTAGGGTGGGGAGTGAGTATCTGCATGGGCACTCAATTTTTTAATCTTTGCAGAACATGCTGCAAAAGAACCATAATTTTCAAATGGGAGGGAAAGGTCCCAGAGGTCTGTTCTCAACTTTGCGCGATGGCTCGTATAATGCCATCTAATGTGCGGTGTCTGGGTACTCGACCTGTCCGGAATTAAAGCACCTCATGTTACATAGAAATAAAGTAATAAATCATAATATATGTTCCCCTTGTTAATGATATTAATCTTTGGCAAAGGATGATCCTTCTTCTGCATTTGAAGTGCAGATTTAAACTGGTTGATGCTGGTAGGTGACTGCCTGTGACTGCTTTCTTTGACAATGCATTCCAGTTTGATGGTTTCACATTTCACAATACACAGCCCCATCGAGCGACAACATGGATTAGTCAATTTTGTGTGATGCATTTTTGGAAAAGTTGACATCATGGACTCAGTAGAGTGACCCACTGACAGATGCTAACGTTAGCCAAAAGCACAGATGTGCACTGCAGTCCTCAAGGCTTGCATTGTATTGAGGGTGCCAATCTCTTGGCATTGTTTGTTCTATTTCTACTTTACTACATGTATATTGCATGTTTACCATAGTTTTTCACTTGCATAGCCAACCAAACACCAGGTTATAACACTGCATCCAGATTGCTAGTTGATTGGCTACTTTTGATACTGACCCATGATCTGAAAATATGACCATTCACAGCTTACTAGTGGGAACACAGATAGTTTATAAGTGTGTATACATACACATACTAATTATATTCCAATTTATGTTATGTTTAAGTTATATTTTGAATCTTGTCTTTGCATAATAGTTATGAAATATAATTATTAGATGATTACTTAATAAATAATACAAAATTTCAAAATAAATTTACATTACAATTAATAATGCTGTAAATGTACTGGTGGTCTCCAATTTCTCTCACATTACAGCGTGTGCACATGCCTTCTATCGGTCAGGATGTAAGCTTATCCTTTGTGCAAGACGAGCTGCTGAGTTGGAGAGGGTCAAATCAGACCTGCTGTCATTAAAACTGGTAAGATCTTGAATGGTCTGGTTTAATTTTTTGTGACAATATTAGTTTCTTAATGTATTGAGAGAGATCATGATCTGTATTAGTACCAACTACCAATAATTTTTTTTTGCATAAATGTAAGTTAAAATCTGACAAGATTTTTGTCAAACTACTTCTTTTCAAAAGAAATTAGATGATCATAAATGATATCTGATATTATACTATTTGTGTCATAGGTCTGTATGTTTGATGAGTTTTGATGACATATTATGTCCTGAAAGTGATAATATAATTAGTTAATCATGCTCATTATTTCATGTAGACTGTCAAGATATCAGAACATTTTGAAAGCAATCTTGACCAAATTGGGGGACATGCCGGGCCAAATGCCTGAAACTATAGTCAACCTTAACCATAGAGGTCTTGTTTTAAGTGGATGGAACTAAAATACCCTGCAACATTGTAACACACATCACAATAATATCAATATCGAGTGAAATTCTTGATAACCATGAAGTAGACAAAATATTTCACCCAAAATACAGTAGATGCAATACAGTGTGAGGTATCTGCACTATCAGTTCTAAGATGGTTACTTAACCTATTGGAGATGATTGATTCTTCATACATCCATAGTCTACAACAGGTTAATTATGTGCAGAAATGTAGAGATGTTGGATGAATTAGATTGCTGCTATTTAAAAGTTGTTGTTTTGTTGTTTTGTAGGGGGTGTTTTTGTTTTATTTTCTACAGTTTTGAGAAGTAGGTTGTACGAGTAATCTATGTCTGATTTGATATACATGTACAATGAAACCTGTCTATAGTGGCCACCCAAGGAAAGCAAAAAAGTGGCCTTTGTAGACAGGTGGCTGCTATAGACAGGTTCCTTAAAGTGATTGTGGAGCTTCAATTTAAAAAAATTGCCAAATTTTGATATCTGAACTACATAGTAGTGTTCATATGGACAAATAAACACCCTAGAATAAAAAAAGTTTGTAAAGTTACACTGCCAACATTTGGCAAGTTATGCATGAATAAACAATTAAAACTCGGGGCGAGTTTAAATAGGGTAGGTGTACACACAGTAAGTCTATGGGAGAAAATGGGCAGGTGAATCCGATCAACTTACGATTTTCACTTTTTTAAAGCACTAAATAATCATTTTGAAATACAATTTTTTCAGGGCGTCATTTTTAAACCTCATCAAAGACAATGGTAGCATGGGGAATCATGTAGCTCAGATTTTTTTAACTGTGGTAAATGTTAGCCAATACCTTTAACACATGATATGTGTCGAGGGAAACCATTTTAGTGGCCACTATAGACAGGTTGACTGCTATAGAGAGGTGGCCGCTAAGACAGGTTTGACTGTACTTAAACTTTGTCCAGTATGTTTATAACATTTTCTCACTCCACCTGTATTGATGTATCGCTTTGACTATGTCCAGTCTACATCCACACACACGCCTCACGTCCTACCTCTCGACCTGGAGCAGCTTGAGGAATTGCCGACCAAAGCAAAGGAGGCCCTCGCAGTCCACGGTCATGTTGACATCCTCGTCAACAATGGCGGGATGAGTGTAAGAGGGAGTGCCCTGGAAACGGTGCTGTCAATTCATCAGAAAATAATGACTGTCAATCATTTTGGGTCAGTTGCATTAACAACAGGTAAGGTTTGTTATTTTTTCTCAGCTGCATTTCCTTTCATTCAGTAACAGTTCATGTAAAGGATTTACTTTGAGGCAATTGCACTGATATTTATGACAAATGCATCCACCTATACCACACCACTTTCGCATTTATTTGTGTATGTTTGTGAGTGTTTGTGTGTGTGTGTGTGTGTGTGTGTGTGTGTGTGTGTGTGTGTGTGCGCGCACCCGTGCGTGTGTGCGTGTGTATGTGCATGCGTGAATGTGTGTGTGTGCTGCGCGCGTGCTCAAGTTTCATGTTACAATGAGTCCGGGTTAAGAATACCATTGGGTTTCTAAGTCAGAATAGGGTCAGGGTGAGAGTTGGGGGTTATGGTAAGGATTTAAGGTAAATGACATGATTGGGGGTATAGTCCTCAACTTTGGCTGAAACGACTCAAGAATCAAATAAACTATGCAAGGATTCTCCTATAAAAACCTTATAGTCAAACGTTGACTCATTCTAAAATAACTAATGTCAATATCCCTCATGGCAGGCAAACCTGTTCTGTGGCTCTCTATGGGTCCTATTTTTATCGTGCCCAAATGGAATTAAAATATTAGTATGTTCATGTTTGATTCTCCTGAAGTAAACAAATTAGAGACAAATCCTGCCAGCTGGGAGATCCACTCCAGCTGGTGTATAGTTGGTATATTTCAACTCATTTGGTTCTTGAGGCATTTTCAAGTGTTCCCAGTTATGTCACTAGCCTTTAAAGGTTCCAGGACATACTCATGAAAATGAGTTTTAATTGATAGTTAGTTGTTGTTGGAATACCATTCTATCGAAAGTTACTGGGGAAATCATCTAATATTAAAATAATACTGTACTTAAGAATGAAATATCATTATTTCTACGCCAAGTTCGCCCCGCCCACAAAAAAGATGCAGAAAGCGTGCTTGCGTAGCACGTGACCTCCGACGTCATCAGGGGGACGCCGCTCTCTACCTCTGCGAGCGGGCTTGACTTGCGTAATAGTACACGCAATACGAATATTTAAAAGATCTGTCGCCAGTAAAACAACAAACTTTGAGGTCATTTTAATGCTATTATGGTATATATGGCCGTCTCTAAATCATTTGGGAGTGATTCAGGATCAGAAATTTCCATGACTGACTCGCATCTTAATTTTGATGACGACTAAGCCCAGCAACTAAGACGAATTTGCCGCCAGGTTTAAGGCAATGACGAGCGACACCGCTGCCGGCAGGGACACACAAGGCCGACATCGGGCCGACATGAAAATCACTCTCCCCCCCCCCCCCCCTCCCCGCCCCCCCCCCCCCCCCTGGAATATTAGAGACTATTTGCGAAACAACTATTGGTAAGTAATGCATATTCAAGCTAAAGTGTAGATTAGTTTTTACGTAATTTGAAGTATGTTATATGATACATACTCGAACATCGCATTTTAATGAAAGTGTCTTGCTTTTTACTGTGTTGGTCAGTGATTGAATCCTTGCATTGCCGCCGGAGTGCCAGTATAGTTGGGCTTAGCGTGCGCGGGCAAGCTGGCCGTTCGACGGCGTCAAGTCCGTAGCTCCCGGCGCATACTATGGGTCAACTTCTTGCCCTCGGTGATTGGACAGTCGATTGCAAATGTATACACACCTCACCAGAATGTTCCGGATTAAATTCTGACGGCTCAAGTAGTTTTTCTTCCGAATAATTTGTTGAAAGTTATCTAGTTGATCGTTCTAATTTGAAATTACAGAATGTTCGTAAGAAAATTCACGAGCGGTCAGATTACCGCGACCCATTTCTGTACGTGAGTGTGTACTTACATTTGGGCAAGTTCGATCTTGTCCACATCAGGGGGCAAGAAGGTTGACCCTGCACGGCCGTGGGAGTTACCGGAGACTTGACCCCTGTCGACGGCTGCGCACCGCCCGCCCGTAAGCCAACTATACTGCACTCGCGGCGTTGCCAATGCAAGGATTCAATCACTGACCACACAGTTAAAAAGCAAGACACTTTCATTAAAATTAATGTTTCAGTATTTATCCATGACAAACTTTCAAATTATGTAAACTATCTACACTCATAGCTTGAATATGCCATTACTTACAATAATTGTTTCAAATAGTCTCTCATATTCCTGATTTTTCATGTCGGCCGGATAACGGCTTGTGTGGCCCTGCAGCGTGTTCGCTCGTCTTTGCGCTTCTGGCTAAAACTGGCAGCAAATTTTCGTTTTTAGATTGCTGGCCTTAAGTGTCTATCATTCAAAATTAAGATACCGAGTTCAGTGGTGAAAATCTCTGATCCTGAATTCATCCCCAGATAGATTTAGAAACGGCCATTTTATGCAATATAATGATTAAAAATTGATCCGAAGTTTGGTTGTTTTACTGCCGACAGATGTTCGTATTGCGTGTACTATCATGCAAGTCAAGCTCGCTCGCAGAGAGCGGCGTCCCCCTGATGACGTCACATGATAATCAGCTTGTTTTGCATATCGGGGCCAAAGCAGTTTTTATTTTAGTGAATAACTCAAAACCTGAAACTTGCATCGAGAATTGAAAGTCAGATTGGAATTCTAGATGAAAAAATACTCTAAAAGATGTTGATTACCCAGTTTTTATAGTTTTTATGTCATAGCTCCTTTAAAGGGTTGGAGGTGGGGTTATGGTTTGGGTTAGTGTATGAAATAATCAATGAAGCAATTGTTGTTGGAGCAAATGGAAGCTTAATTCTCAAGAGTTTGTCAATCAGATAGTATTTATGTCAACTATACCCAGTGTGTGAGTGACATGTTAGTCAGTTAGTTAGTATGTAGTAATTAAATTTAAAAAAATACAGTCTTCTATTGTTTACCAAAGCAGATCACTTTGCAGAAAACTGTTTTTAACCCATTGGAGATGGTTTGATTTTGCTATAGCACACATTTTCCATAGAACTTAACTTGAGATATCTCATACTTAGTCCCCAGTGGGTTAAGATTGATTTGTCATTTCATTTTCATGTGGGAACTTTCCAGTATAAACACAGTGAACAGTAGCAATGTATTACTGATTAATCCATTGATTGTCTCTTATTGCTTTGTTCTTCTGCAGCTATGTTACCAAGTATGATTGCCAGAAATAGTGGACATATTGTAGCAGTGAGCAGCGTACAGGGCAAGATCGCAATTCCTTTCAGAACGGCATGTAAGTCATTAACTGCATAGGAGGCCAAAAGGGGCAATGTTCTGGGGATGACACCCATTGTTCTCCATTCAAATATTACCTGTGTTCAATCTGAGATCACATATTCTGAGACCAAGACAGTCCCAAAACACAACCTTTCCATAGGCTTTGTACAGGTGACTTGGACCGAGACCAAGACCACCGGGAATCGGCTGTGAGGCCAACACTTAAAGGGAGAAGGCGCCCGCAACTAACAGGCATAAGTTAAGAAAAGATTTGAGTTCTTGCCAACCAATCAGATCGCACGTACACATTGCTGAAACTGACCAAGCATGACCGATGCATGCCACCTGACATGTGTTAGTCACGCCGTAGTAATGTATGCACTGTTTGAATCGATAAGCTCCTCCCCCCTATGACTGTTTCTGCAAGTTCTATCTTAAGATAAGGCTTGCAAAGACATAAAATAAACACAAATTAACTCGTTTATAGGGCCTTGTAGTCCGGCGGTTAAGTCGAATAATTGTTCACTTTTGTCTAAAAGCACCAAATTTGGCACAGGTGTTGATTTCCATATAAAACGTAAATTCTGATATTGGGCCCTCGATGAGAATTTTGCAGGGAGAACCGTGGCCCAGCCTTTTTTTCAAAATGCGCCTTTTGAAAATCAATTTTAGGTTTCGGAAGAATAACTTGTAACGGAACCTATTTCTACCATGTGTGCTGACATCAATATTAAGGGACGCTAAATTTTTCTACAAGATGATGCCCTATTTAAGAAGATTCACAGTACATTATGTTGACATTTATTGGGCGAAATGTGATTTTTTTTTTGCGATTTTTTCCAAAAATGTGAAATAATACTCCAAAAAATTATTTCCCATATTTCAAAAACCCTTTTCAGGTATGATTCATGTTTATCAAACTGCCAAATATTACATCAATAACTTGTCTGAAAATTTCTAGATTCCATTGCTTGTATGCCCGAAAGAGTTATAGCCATCCAAGTTCTGCTTGATAAAGTTGATATTTACATTAAAAACGTCTACAATGCATAACCCAATGCATCAATGGGTGTGTTGTATCATACGTTGTGTTACGAAGGATTGTATCATATGTACATGAAATCGAGTTTCTATTCTAAGTCCAGCTTAATAGCATATCAAACCCGTTTGCTTACTTTGTTCTAAACAGTTACCAAACTTTGGCCGCCACATTGTTTGAATAAATATATAATTAAACAAATTTAGACATTGGGCCTATCATGGAGATTTTCTCAAGAGATCCGTGGCCAGCCATTTTTCCAAAATGCCTCACTTTTCACATTCCTGTATAATTATGAATTTGTCATTCGTGATGTATAAAATATGATTTTTTCATTGCATGATGGAAAATGCTGCATCTACCCGAACCCTTGAATAATACATGTTTTCCTATAACTAATTAACTCATCATTTCTAGATATTCATTTTTAAATAAATAATCACTAAAGTTTCCAATTTAGAAATTTTATTAAATAAAGAATACAACAAAATCTAGTCGCTTACAATATAAAAAAAAAGAATATCTCTCTC
>JZLH01S0062066.1:1374-14121 GCA_001188425.1 Eucidaris tribuloides | reverse complement strand
TACTACTACTACTACCTCTCCTCCTACTTCTACTACTATTACTACTACTACTACTTCTACTTCTACTACTACTACTACTACTACTTCTACTACAACTACTACTATTACAACTACTACTACTACTTCTACTACTACTACTTGTACTACTACTACTACTACTACTACTACTACTACTACTACTACTACTACTACTACTACTACTACTACTACTACTACTACTACTACTACTACTACTACTACTACTACTACTACTACTATTACTACACACACACACATTCCCATATTAATACATATATTGTATTCGCGCAAACACATTTTTGGTTGTACATATTGACAATCACAATAAAGAAATATCCCGGAAGTTGGGGGTGGGGTGGGGCACCATCTCCTGGGATTTACGCCGTTGTTCTGATAGGTCACTGACTTTCGTTGAATTCCACAACATGTTATTTTATTATCATAATCTAAACACAATTTAGTTGTTTTATTTCTGTCCTGTGTTATAACACTAGCTGCTGTGTTATGTACATGCCAGGATTGGGCTCGCGTTTGTAATATCATCTGTTTTTGCACTTTGCTATTTACCTTTTATCATCATTACGATTGAAATACCGTCATGTTAAGACTCATGAGTAAATAAAAATTCAATCGTAAACTTACAACAAAGTAGCCGCACAATGTTAGATAGATTAACACATGATATTATCGATTATTGTCGGTATATTAAAGGCATTATTTTATACATATATTTCCAAACAAATGGCAGTATTTGTTATATACAGTAGTATGGACATTATCAAAGGTTTTGAAGAGGGTGAAGTATATAAAAAATAATGTTATCTACTATGTTTTACCAAAATCAAATTAACATGTCATAAATTATGTTTAAATTTCTCGATGAAACGGGTGGTTTTGTTATACAGCTGTCGCTTATCATTCCAGCCTTTAGTCACAGCCTCGGGGATTGGGTTATTGTCCTCGGCAGCGCGATCATTATCATATTGTGTGTGTGTGTGTGTGTGTGTGTGTGTGTGTGTGTGTGTGTGTGTGTGTGTGTGTGTGTGTGTGTGTGTGTGTGTGTGTGCGTGTGTGTGTGTGTGTGTGTGTGTGTGTGTGTGTGTGTGTGTGTGTGTGTGTGTGTGTGTGTGTGTGTGTGTGTGTGTGTGTGTAATAAATTCATAACGCACGTGTTGGAACGAATTTGTACGAATGAAAAAAACATACACAATGTAATTTTCTATTCATTAATATACACTCATGCTCATAATTATGGAATACTTTAAAACATTTTAGAAGTTGCCATTTTTCCGTGAACGGTACATCTGAGATTAATATTTACTCACCACAGGTGAAACAATTATAATCTAAGAATTTCAGGGATGCTGAGCATTTTGTAGCGTCCGACTCGACACTAAAACCTGTGTTTATAAATGGCAGTATTGTTGTTGTTGTTGTTGAGTCACATGGTGGTTACGCGCGTTATTAGACCTGTAACAGACAATTCTGATTTTAATTTAATGATAGGTAACATTAGATACAAATTTATCAGTGTTGGGGGTTGTTTTTTAAAATTACTTCAATTTAATACTTTTTTCATGATTTTTGTGGATTAAAAAAAAAATCAATATGTAATTGTAATTGCGCTCAAATGTATTTTAGTTTTTAATTTAGTCGTCTCAAGAAATCAAAAATTGCTCCACATACTGCGTTCTTAGTGAAATAAAGCACATTGTCCTTGAAAATTTTGGACGATATAGGAAGAAAGTAACTTAAGTATCAACACAAAAATATTCTCATAATTATGCAGAGTCGAGTGTATATAACCGTAATTACGTACCTATTAGTTTTGTAAATGCATTTTAAGGTGTTATGTTATTATTTTGTGCTGAAAAAAATATTGTATCTTAATACATATCTGAAATTTCCCTCCTCTTTTCAATAAACTGGATTTATCAATATACGATGAATTGCACTATTTTAGACTCATCAATACATCTCCGTCCAGTGACGTCCACTCTACCCTGCACACACATGCACACACATGGCACACACATGCACACACATGCACACACATCACACACATCACCACACCATGCACACACATGCACACACATGCACCACAAACGCACACACATGCACGCACACACACAACACACACACATGCACGCACACACACACACACACACACATACACACACGCACGAGGCACACACATACACTTGCAAGCGCCGTCAATCGAGGACGTTGTAAACAGAACTATGTGAAGTTGGACTATTATATATCAGGATAACACGCCTTACAAGAGGGGACATTGCATGTATATGCCGTAACACGTCGAAATAACCAAATTCCCATACAGTGTATCCCCACTACCTTCACTGTGTAAACACATCTGTTGACAAACATTGTCTTTTTGTTTGATTGATTGTTTGTTTGTTTTGTTTTTGGGGGGTAGGGCAAAATATACGACTTCTGTTCCTTCTTTTCAAATTATGACTGTTCTTCATGAATGATGGCCTTTAACTAGCGAGCTTATGATCAGTCAAACCAGTGGAAATACAAAGTCTACATGGTAAAACGTTTTACAAGTGAGGCCTGTGACTCTAGACCCCATCTTTCACACTGATTAGGTGGATTTTTTTTTTTTTTTTTTATTTTTTTAGTCTGTGTCCAAATTCATAAAAGGATCGTCCAAAACAATACTAAGCTGTTCGAACTGCGCGTAGTTAAAAAATGTGCCACAGTCGAGAGTGTGACAGTCGGCACTCCCGGCCAATTTTGATTTTCAATCGAAAAACCTTATGCTTGCACCAAATCTTATCAGAAATTCTTAACGCGCCCATGCTAACGAGAACTATATCAAACATGTATAAGCCCGTGAACTTGACGTTCGAACTCAGTTCATTGGTGCGTAATGTTAACATGCATGTACTTGACCCAAATTAAAAAAAATACTATACACCTTTTTTTTTTTATTATCGGAGCTAATGAGACCAAATCGGAATATGTGTGAGTATGTACCTTTGGCCTGTGAGATTGCAAACTCCCAATATCTAAATCAGTTCACCGGTGGTCAATATCTTATACTTGACTCAAGTTATACTAGAACCAATATTAAGCTTTCTTGAGCTGTCTTGGTAACAAGCCCAAATCAGACAAGTATTAGCCTGTGACCTTGACCATGACCTTTCAACTCCAATATTTAATCAGTTTAAGGCATTGCATGGTACCTGAAGCCAGTTTCATTAAAATCCGCTAACTGGTTTCTCAAAGCGTCGGCCTACAAGGGGCGAGCAGAGGTGGCGGCGCCCCCCCCCCCCCCATCACAAACAATCATGTTTTTTTTTAAATGATATTTGACCTTTTTGACAGTTTCGCCCTTATATGATTTTCGCCCTCCTAATATTTTATCCTAGCGCTGCCCCTGCTGATTCTTGAGAGATAGCAATAGGGAGAACTGATAACAAACGGACGAATGGACGGACGGACAACCCAAAAACAGGATTTCAGTAAGCCTATTGATAAATACACTTCTGTCGAAACTACCTACGAATTTACACAACGTCCTCGTTCAATTAACGAGCTATTTGGGTATTTTTTTTCTTTTTATTGCTCTTTGTCCTTCTTTGGCCCGTCTTTTGGTTTTTGTTTTTGTTTTGGTTTAGTTTCCCCTTCTTTGGAGCTTGTCTGTTGTATACAGCTTAAATAGGGTCGTCTTGCTCTCCGCTACTGTCCTGCACAAAAAATAACGACACGTTAGCCTTCGTCGTAAACTCCACGTGTTTGAACCCAGTATTAGACCATTCTAAACTTCAGGAGCCGCCAGAACAGTTTCTTTGCACTTCTTGCACAGGTTTCCCTAACTTTTGCAAGTCCGACTGAAACGGTCCATATACCCGAATTTTCTCGTGCAAACTTGTGTTTAAGCGATCATAAAGAAGCACATCGGCACGATTCCACGATCGGATTTTTACTCGAAGGCTGCTCTGTCAAATTTGATCGTGTTGGTCTCTGGTTCTTTGACAGATATAAAATGTCCTCGAAACGCCAACAAAACATTTTGTTGAAAGACTATCAGAGATTCGTCGAAATATTCAGCTATCAGCACTAAATCTAGTTCTTTTTTCCACACTATCTATTATTTGGTTAACAAGAGTTTCATTGTCCTGTAAATGTGTATCCAATCCATGTCATAGATCTGATGTTTCTTGCAAAATGATACTGTGTCGCCCCCGAAATTCAATCGTCTTTAAAATATCAAGATATGTTCTGGGCAACCGTAAAAATTCTGTCATTGCATCCATGCTTGAATTTGTCTCGTCGAATATGACTTCAGTTTATTATCAATTGCGAAACTTTTCTCGGTCCCCGCTGCTTCTCTATAGCAAGGCGGAACTGAAAAGATTGAAAGCTGATTCCAACTGTGAAGACGGTTCTCTTATTATCGATATGTATCGTGTTCCATTGGCCATAAACATATCGAGAGCTTGCCGATAGTATCGGACATGTACAGCGATCATGTTGTATCCTTTGTATCGATTGTAATCGCTGCTTCCACGGCAATCGGGGGAGGAAGTACTTCTTTGTAGCATTTTCGTCGACAAAACTAATTCACTGGCAGTGAAAACAAACAGCTTCGAGTCAACATTTATTATGGAATATGTTTCGTATTTTTAAAAAACATGATAAGTACGAAGTAGTTTTGCAAACATGAATACACAAACACCACGTGAAAATAAGGGGTGCACGAACGTTCACACTGAGGTCACAACGACCTCTCAATGGTGGCTCGACAGAGTAAATTATCCAATTGTACATTATTTAGCCCGTGGTACCTGATATTTAGGCACTAAACGTCCGTATGAACCATTTGTAAACTTTGCATCCCCGTGGCATAATGATGAATTATGCCAACATATTATGTTTTATAAAGGAAAATACAATGAGATCTCCCCTTGCAAACCCACCTCGTCCATCCAAGTGTTGTTTTTCCACATCTATGGGCTCAGTGGGACTACCTGTGAACGTGCTTGAACAAAATTTGTGAACAAAGCTATTGAGGAGTTATCTGCACATTAATCTTAAAAGTGGCAGTAGACTATGATAAAGATTAAATAAAATATTTGAACAATAATAACCTTCAAAGGTTCGTCAAATGTGCTCAAACTTTTACTATGTTTCCCTCAATTGTTCCTGTGTTCTCGAGGCAGGAAACATTGCGCCGGCGTTCATTTACCATGTATTTTAATTAATCCTCCCAAAAACGGCGTCTGCACCCCATTTTTTTTAACGAACTTCAACTTACTAAAGTGCCGTTGTCAGGTACATCCTTGTTGAAAATGAATGACAAATATTATGAAAAGATCCAAACCGATTGATGATGGGCTGCAAAGTGTTTGACGCCTGTTTTGTGAGTTCTTGATATAAGCAAAATGTTCCACTTCTGTGTGCAGGTCGTCTTGTGCATACGCACTTGTGGTTTGTTGGTGTTAATATCGTGATATTTGTAGAGTGACTGGGGTGTAAATTGAAAGAGTAAACAAGAGGGCGGTGCGTACACATCAAATATAATGAATAATCCATCCCCCTCCCCAATAAGGTAAATCATCTCTATACGTTGCTCATATTGGTCATTTCGCTAGACAGCCATTACACAATGAAATTTGCCTTGTTTGTATAGTACGGAGTATATTCCAAATTAAAATTAAGCGAGGTAGTTTTCTTTTAGATCTTGTAAAAAAGAATAATAGATAAATGAATAAATAATGAAATAACGAAATAAAAAATACACAGATAAAATTGGTATAGATGTCATTAAGATATATACACTCATTACGAATGTAATCTACATACGTGTATAATTATGTTCATCTCTATGTGATTAAAACCGTAAGTATTCATTCCAATATATTATCCACATATTTAAAAGTCTTGTACATGATTTTATATGAATTATAGATACTCAAAAAAAAACAAAATTTATATCTAAATTTAATGCACTGAATACTAAGCCCGAGATAATCGGCTTAAGTTTCTTAATGGTAAAGTGTATATATTAAAATCAAATCGTAATCCCAAATGTATTAAAAAAATGATCACGTGATTTTGTAATTAGCCGAGGTAATGGAAAGCTCTACCGCATACCACTTCTGAGGGAAATCCATTTGTTCCATTAAAGTGATAGGCACAATGGGAGGCTTTAATTTAAAAAAAAATGTCAAAAGACTTTGATATCTGAGCTACATAGTAGTGTTCAAATGAACAAATAAACAGCACTAGAATACAAAAGTTCGGAAAGTTACACTGGCCAATGGCAAAGTTATGGCATGAATAAACAAATTAAAGACTCGGGCGAGTTTAAAGACCTAGTGTACAACAGTACTCTATGGAGAGAAATGGCAAGTGAATCTGGTCAACTTACGATTTTCACTTTTTTAAAGCACTAAATAATCATTTGAAATACAATTTTTCAGGGCTCCATTTTTAGAACGTCAAAAAGACAGTGTAGCATGGGGAATCAAAGTGTAGGTCAGATTTTTTAACGTGGGTAAATGTTAGCTAATACTTTTAAAAAATGAATTCACTCTGTCACGAACCACCCTCCCCCCCACCAGCAATAAAATGCTGTTTATTTGCCTGTTTGCTACGCCACTTTACCTCACTATGGTCCCGTCACATTTGAAATACTACTTCGGATAAATAAACGATTGACATTAAGGTGAGGCAGACAGGTAACTATGATAAGGTGCAAGAGACGTTTCTGCATAAAAATAACTACAAATAAAATAATAATATCAAAGATGGACAACAAAACCTTAGTCCGGCAATCATAACTTTATCTTCGTAAAAGTTCATTTATGTACTTATGAATTTATTTGCGCAGAGTTTTAAGTCTCCAAGATCGTTCGGTAAATGAAAAATAAAAGGACTAAAGGTTGTACATAATCGATGGGAAGTAGAAACATGCTTAACAAATCAATAATGAAACATATACCAATATATAATTAACCAACTGGATAAAATATTAGTCGTGTTGGAAAGAATGTGTCATTAGACTTTCTTACACTGGAAACGAGAAACGATTAAGTAAATGATAACGTAGAGACGCTGAACAACAAATTTGACCATCGCTTTTTTCCTATTGTTTACAAAGAACAAACCGTAGAACTAAGCATTTTTTAAAAATAATAAATTAAATCTGGGGGCATCATGTCACAACATTTTCAGTGGGGAATAATTGTCGGCGGAAATGACGATTTTTTTGTCTAGCCACAGAATAAAATTAATATTTACTAAAATCGTATTAAAAATTGTCAAAAAGTTAGTGTTCACATCATTATAATCATAACAGTACAATAATCAAATTTTGGAACGAACAACTTAATTAAGACACGTAATTTCATGAATTTTTCAGGTTAAAAATTAGAAATTTTCCGAAAAAAATAACCTGTCTATATGGACTTTAAATTACAAATATACTGTAATAAAAACTTTTAGGACTTGACATTTGTTTTTATTTGTTGAAAAGTATTTGTTGTTCAACCTGTCAAATAACGTAATAAATACATCTCCGTTACTATTAGTCACATTCGTAAATGTTTAAAGTAACATTTACACTTTGAAAAATTGATAACAGAAATTAAAGCCAAGTTAGTTTTGGGATTTTTGTTATTTGAAAGCTATGCCCAAAGTCATAACCCGCAATAAATTCGATTCTTGTTTTTTATTTTTTTATTAATTAATGAAAATCTACGGGGACCCCCAAAATTTTAACATTATGCATCTAAAGGTTAAAAAGCTTTAAGGTACATGTGTTATATACCATCTGAACGAGCAGACTCAGCTTTTTCCAGATGAGTATAACTCATAATACCCTTTTTTGTCCTTTGGTTTTTTTTTAAATTAAATTAATGAAAAAATGTCGGGGGGACACCGACATTTTTAATATATTTACATTATAGCATATAAAGGTTAAAAAGTATATATGTTATACCCTCATCTGAAAGACTGTGTCTGCTCTTTCAAGATGATGATATACACCGTGAAGTTTAAAGCGCTTTAACCCTTAGATCTATAATGTAAAATTTGGGGGGTTCCCGCCGAGATTTGTCATTAATAATTTACAAAAAAACTAAAGACATTCAGAATCTATTATTGCAGGGTTATGAATTTGGGGCATAAAGACTCAAATAACAAAAGAAAAATCCCCAAAAAAACTGGGCTTAAGAAAAATGTTGCAGAAAACTGAAGACTGCATGTAATCATTTTTCTGTTTCTAAATTAGAATGCAAATCAAATGTTATATCAAAGCAGATGTAAATAATGTAAGCGGCCGCTATTTTGTCAAATTTCAATTATTTCCGTTAGTGGTAAGCGGAACGAAGATTAATACAAGTTTCAAATATTTCAAGCCAACTTGATTAGTTTGATTATTGAAATTACACCTCATATTCATAATCAGACAGATTTGATTCATCATATTCAGAAACCAATCTTACATTTTGAACTATTGCTTACTTAAGGACAAGGCTTAGCTGGGGATGCACTGGGTGCACGTGCAAAGCCCCCGCCCCCCCCCGCCGGCAGACCATAATGAGTTCACCCAAATAGCAAAAAAAGAAATTTTGCACCACCTTTTTTTGTTCAACCCTGATTTTCTCATTTTAGTTCCACCTCCCTAAAGATGGTGCACCTCACCAGTCCACCTCCCCAAGATTGCCCTCCCGCCAAACCAGCCTCTCGCCCTTTGAGGAAGATTTGCTGTGTAAGTTAAGAAAGATTTTGGTCGTGCAAACGCAAATCAGATCGCAGTGCGCTGGCCGGTGTATGCCGCCGACGTGTGTTAATCAGCGTCGTATAAATGTATACACTTTTTAATCGATAAGCCCATCCCACCCTTAAACCTATGTTTCTGGCAAGCTCATTTTCGAAGGGAGAAGAACGTGCAAAGACGTCAATTAACAAAATTAACAATTGATAGGGCCTACTGAGGGTAAGTTCACACAGTACCTCTTTATTTAGGCTGTTTATTATCACCTTTACCATAATTTCCTACTTCTAAAATACTCACAAATTCATATTTTTTTCTTAACTATTCCTGGTTAGCTGCCGGCTTCAATCCTTTTTATAGCCGCAAACGAAGTTGGCAGGAGCAATCATTTTCGTGCTGTCCGTCGGTGCGTCCGTGTGTGAGTCCAGTGCCGTTCGTCCGTCCGTTACGCGGTCTCGTTACCGCATAACTTAAAACCCCCGATCGATTTTGATGTAACTAGGACCAAGTATTACTAATAGGCCACCAATGAACCTGATTAATTTTGGCAGCTGAAAAGTAAAGAAGTCAAAGGTCAGCCGGCCTGAAAATATTCTGATTGGGCTCGTTACGCGATTACTTGAAACAGCTGGTCGGAATTTTGGATTACTTGGGTGAAGTATGTATTATGAGGCATCAATGAACTGATAGATCTTGGGGCTGAAAGGTCAAGTCAAAGGCACCGGCCAAATATGTCTGAATTAGTGCTAATTACGCGATTACTTGAAAACAGCTGGTTCGATTTTGATGTAACTTGGGTTGAAGTAATGTATTATACGGCACACAATGAACTTGATAGAGTTTGGAGCTGAAACGTCAAAGACACCGGGCTCAAGATAATTCTATTTGGGCTTGTTGCCACGAAACTTGAGAACGCCAATTGGATTTTAATGTTACTTAATTCGATGTATTATGAGGCACCAATGAACTGATTAGATTTTAAGAGCTGAAATGTCAAAGGGTCAAAGTCACCCGACTAAATATGTCTTAGGCTGGCTTGTTATAGGATAATATACGAAGAGTTATTACGTGATTTTCATGTAAACGTCGGATGAATATGATTATGAAGCACCAATGAACTGATTCGATTTGAGTTGAAAGGTCAAAGTCACGCTGGCGCTTAAATATACTGATTGCCTCATTACTGTGAATAACTTGAAGTATGATGGTTTGAGTTTGATGTAACTTGGAGAAAGTATCTTAATATAAGTCACCAATTACTGATTCGAATTTTGGAAGTTTGAAAGGTCAAAGGTCACACAAGCTCATGTCTGAATTTAAGCCATTGTCGCGATAATGTATAGAATTGCTTATTGGATTTTACTGTAACTTGTCAAAGGTCACATGGCTTATTCATCTCATTGTCTTGCTACCATGGTGAATTGAATTTTTTTCAATTACAATCAATTGGATGGAGTGCAGAAGGGGAGGCATACCATCGACTGCGCGCGTCGAACTGCTCTATTTAAAGATTGGTTATTCATTGCACGTCAAAATATACTAAAATGCATGAAAATCAGCTGAAATCATATCCAATGTGAAGATTAATATACAAGAAACACCTCTCATAGAGACTTGGGGTAAAATATTGAGTTTTGGTGAAAATCTGGACGGTTAAACTTCATCCTTTTTCAAATTACTCAGAAACATTTTCAAAAAATCCGCGACGTCAAACGTGCACGTGCCGTTCCAAAATTGTCCGATCAACCGTTAGCCAAAGGTCGTGCGGAGGTTAGCCGTTTAACCAATCAGTGCGCTCCGCTGGTCTTGCGACGTTACACAATAACCGCGATTCGCAGTTTGAGCAAAATTGAAACTCACGGAAAGAACAACATTCTGGTAACATGTCGTTATTAGTTTTTCTCATAAAGCAACAAATCCATGACGTATGGATCTCAAACTTTCAACACACCATTTGTAAGTACTAAACTACCGTTTGGTATTGATAATGAAGGGAAGTAATGGACTTGCACATCCCTGACACAATCTTTAAAGCCCAAGTTTAGTTTTGGGGATTTATTTGAAAGCTTTATGCCCAAAGGTCATATCACACCAATAACAGATTCTGAATGTCTTTTTTTTAAATTAATTAATGAAAAAATACATTATAGCAGCCAACGGGTTAATAAGGTGCTAAGGTTATCCGAGTTATACCTCACCAGAAAGAGCAGAGTCCGCTCTTTCTTGAGCTTTTAAGTTATAAAGTAAAGGTTCGGAAGGAGGTGTACAGGCAAAGTAATCACAATGCATTGTAGAGTGCATACAACTATAGAAATCTCAGACAAAGAATTAAAATGTATAAGAAAAATATATATTTACTTCAGTTTTTCCAATAATGCAACAAAATATTTGGATCTTTTCTGTAGAAATTAGCTCACGTTTGAGACACCACTAGGCAATTAGGCTAATAATGACAAAATTCCTAATGGCAGACGTTCGTTCGCTGAAATGTCTGGGTGGCGTAATAATAGTTTCGTTCCTGTTTTATTTTATGACAGCACTTGCATTTTTGGTAAATAAAGATTAAAGTCATAGGCTAACATTGTGGAGCTTCAATGTGAAAAATTGTCAAACAGTGATATCTAGGCTATACATAGTAGTGCTTATATGGACAAATAAACACCATAGAATACACAAGTTTGGGAAATTATGCTATTACTGGCAAGATATGCACGAATAAACAATTTCCACTGCGGTGGAGTATAAAATAGTCTAGATCTACACACAGTAAGTTTATGGGAAGAAATGGGCATGGTGAATCCGGTCAACCTGAGTACTCGTAGTTTTTTTTTTTTTTTACAGCACTAGATAATCATTTTGAAATACAATTTATTTTCCAGGGCTTAATTTTTAGACCTTAGGCTATCAAAGACACTTAGAGCATGGAGGATTATGTAGATGACATTTTTTAAAAGTGTGGTCATTGTTAGTGTTATGTATCCAGATTTAGTATTAATTCCTTTACCCTTTCCCTACTTCAATACCATTACCATTACCATTTAGACCCTTTATTATTTGGACCTCCCAGTAACAGCAACTGTATATGTTAACACCCTGAACAGATCTTATAAACTAGATGAATAAACTCATTGTGTTAAGACCAATGATGCATCCAGTCACTCCTTTCCTTTACCACTCCCTCTAAAACTTCCATAGTAACTCTGATTGACAGATGACTGGAACCAATAAGAATACTTTAAACTTATTATTCCATTAAAGTTAGACCCCAAAAAAGTTTTCATGTTAAGAAATTTTTCTCTAAGAAGGGGGCTTGGGACTGGACTACGATTGGATAAAGACACTTCAACAACTCTCTCTCCCAACGATTATACTCTATGTTGTATTTCTTGAGTTGAAACTTCGAGAGAATAAACAACGAAATACTAATTCTACAAAATTATATGTCTATTTGGCTGATTATTGAAGTACACTGTACCTATCTAACTAAATATAAATATACCGATCCCAACACACGCATTAGCCTGTGGCTTTAAAAACTAATGGCGGTTTATAAGGTCATCAGTCAATCAAAATTCATGTTCGTTATTTAAAATACGACATTTTCTGAATTTATTCCATTGCTCCCTTATCCTGGTAAAAAAAACAATACACGAAAAAAAAACACCACCACCAACAACAAAAACAGTCCACCGGTCGGATAAATTTGTGGCTAATATCACTGCATGGGATTTCCAGACTTATTCTTTTTGCGAACGTCTGGTAATGCCGGTCTAGAAAACTAGACTAAGCTCTGTGTAAGTGAGTCACTGACCTGACATTTCATTTGGTGTCCGTGCCCCAGTCGCACAGAGGTTGAAAAGAAAGGAGGGGGGGGGGGGGCAGATATTGGGAGGGGGAATTCGGCGACTGTTGGCCCAGTAGCACAGAGGTGGGGGTACAGCATCTATAGTAATATGAGCATGTACGTGATCATACGA
>JZLH01S0062005.1:0-13657 GCA_001188425.1 Eucidaris tribuloides | reverse complement strand
TTTTAAAACCAATGTTTTGAATAAATATAGGTTAAAAGTCGGAAATATACACATTTTCAAAATGGTCGATTATAACTATACTATCATGCAGTGGAGACTACCTTGAAAAATGAGACCATACGCAGGAATTTTCCGGGCCGAAATGTTCAAATTATTGAGGGAAAGTGCAAGCGAGGGAGCGAAGCGACCGAGCCAGGAGCTTTTGAGTTTTTTTTAGAATTAAAATTGGACGATCTTAAGCATTTTAAAGGCATTTCAGGAGAAATTCTCACTATATAGCAATTTTATCAATGATTAATTAATAAAAAAAAAAAACTTCTCGAAAATGGGGGGGGATGATTATACAGGCCATCCCCCCCCCCCGCCTCGAAAAGTGGGGGGGGATAACCCCCGCATCCCCCCGGGATTTACGCCAGTGGTCATGATGCACTGTAACACGAACACTTATTATGGATTCAAACAATTGTGAGCGCAAGCAAGCAAGTAATCGAGCAAAGAAACAAACGAAAATAGTATGTATGGGCATTTAAAACCAGAACTCAAACCATTCAGTCTTGAAGTCATAAACAAATGAAATGGCAGGGGCTGAAAACAAAAGACATACCTGCATTCAAAACAACACATATTGACTCTTCCTGACCACCGGTCATTTTGCAGCTTTTCAATTTACACTTCATCCCATATTTTCAAATACTGCCCCTTCCCTGATAGCAAATCATACCAACTAGGGTAATATTATAACTAAAATTAAATAATCTTTCTGCCGGAACCAAGCATGCCTTAATTGCTACTACTGAAAGGGAGAAATAATCGGTCAAAGTCAGATTTCCAAACTTTTTTTGAGGAGTTTTGTATACACTGCTTACAGGACTGCCAACCTCTCGGCTGACCAAAAACATAACCATGCATAACCATGCATAGTAAATATCATATTTTGAAAGTTTTGAAAGACTAAAAAAAAAAAAAAAAAACAATTTAGTCCAAAAATGGGTAAATTACACATATTAAGCATGCCTATCAAATTTAAGAAAAACATATTCTGTATATTAAAAATCATATTTTGTTACTTTTGATGATAAAAAAAACCAAACTACATATCGTTAAAACATATTATTTGACAGCTCTGTGCTTGTGTGCCCCTTTATTAGAGATTGTTTGAAAGGATAATCATTTTATTTCAAAATATTAATTTCTGGGATTTAAATTGTGGCAATTAGGTGTTTTTTCTGTTGTGTGTTAAATATGTCATAATATCATTGCCTGTTATATTTGTTGCAATGTATTCTCCTAAAAATTACTGCATTTCATATCATTTATTGGGCTCGGAAATATTGTTCGGAGGTTTTTCCAGTTTTTTCAGTTTTTTTTCCGCTAAAAACCGGAAAAATGGTTTCTTCCAGTTGTTTCCCGCTGCCCCGGAAAAACTACTTTTTTTCCGGAAGAAACCCAACCCTGTTGGAAATCAACAAGTTTGACAATGTCTGTTTCTGTCCTATACTTATCTTTTATTGTGTCAATTAACTTCACCAAGTTTGGATGTACATGTACAACTCAAACAATTGTGATCTGTAGACAAATTTGACAACTTTGAGCCTTTGTTTCTCAAAAGTATGTGACTTCAGTACCTCTTATTTTACACTCCTCAATTTTACTACTAATACACTACTACTACCACTGCTTTATTATTATTATTATTATTATTATTATTATCGTTATCATCATCGTCATCATTACCCAGGTCGAAATTCCCATAGAAACCAGTAGAGCTAAAACAAATAGAATTCTATTGGTTTCTACTTTTCCAGTATAGACACCAATTCTCTACTGGTTTCAATATGGAAAGTGAAATAAATCCAGTACAAACCAACCGGGCATTTGTACTGGAACCAGTAGCAGACCAGTAAGAATTCTTATTGGAACCAGTAGAAATTCCGGTTGGAACCAGTAGAAACCAGTAGAAATTCCGGTTGGAACCAGTAGAAACCAGTAGAAGACCATTAGAAAACCAGTAGAAATCTACACTTGAATCGATCGGAGAAAATTTTTTTTAAAGCCCAAGTTTAATTTTGGGAATTTTTGTTTATTTGAAAGCTTTATGCCCAAAGGTCATATCACGCCAATAACATATTCTGAATATGTTTCGTTTTTTTTTATTAATGAAAAATCTTTTTTTTGGGGGGGGGGACCCGAGATTACGGGGTATCCCCAAAATTTTCGATTATATTTTACATTGTAGCATCCAAAGATTTAATAAGGTGTTAAGGTTATCCGAGTTATAACCTCATCAGAGAGAGCAGACTAAAAAAAATGAATAAATCAAAGAATTTTAAAAAAAATCCCCAAAACTAAACTTGGGCATTAAGATGTTTTTTGTTTGGTTACTATTATAATTCGATATGAAATCGCCCTACAGCCTGATGCACCGCCTACTGTACCTATATCCTATAATCTATATTCCTAAGCCTATATCACTACCTGCTATAACATACAGTATACTCGATTCCTATATATACCGACATTTTTCTCCCTCTTCCAAAATTCATATCTGATTGAAATGAAAATAAGATATTTCCTTTGAAACATGTTCTACAACTGCACATCCATTCCTGGATAGCCTACATGCTTTTTGTAATCTAGCTCTTCTGTGCATAGAACTTCAGTTTTATCAAAAATCTGTCTTCTCGTATCTTTGGTAAATTTGCGGTAGTCGTCATTGGATCAAAGAGGGAAATATACATAGAATGTTTTTCATGCATCGTTGAAATACAAAGGCGCTTGAATTCCTTAAAGACCGGTGAATGTCCATATGTTACTATAGGTCCATGCCGTAAGCAAGCATCAAAGAAGTTCTTCTATAATGGAACATATTTGAGACAGATTTGTTGTGAAGCATTCCCCAAGACCAGTTAATTGTCAGACTGGTGAAGTTTTATAAGGATATCGTTGATTTTTATTTTATTTTATTTATTTATTTATTTATTTATTTATTTATTTATTTATTTATTTATTTATTTATTTATTCATTCATTTATTTATTTATTTATTTATTTATTTATTTATTTATTCATTCATTCATTTATTTGTTTAGCAATAATTACTGATGCTGCAAGAATTCTTGGGTATTTGTTAACACATGTCGATACCCTACGTGCTGTGCTTTACTGGCTATGAACGTTGTGAGATTTAAAGGCCCGGTGTCTAATTTGCACGCCTAAAATTTAACATAATGCAAATACTTTGGTATATGGAAGAAAATGCTTTTTAAGAACCTTCAGCAAAAGTGTAAAAGCTAGAAAAACAGTTTTAATGGAATTATTAAAAATAAGTTTGATTCCTATTTGATCTCTTTTTTGTCTCTATAGTGAATCAAATTCTACTAGCCAGTCTCAGTCTATTTTAAAAAAGTGCCTGTAGGTCTCCTTTTACCTCCATGGGCAGTGTCACAGTGCAATAGGTTTGTTCGACATGTTCAAATGATATAGATGACTTTGCATCCCTTTCAGTGCCCGACGCACGCCAGCACAACCGTCTGGTATTACATAAGTACTGTAATTAGCCTGACATATGTACCTAATGTGCCTTCAACGTACACTACACAACTGTTGTTTTTGCGCATTTTTCAAAATCTAGGTATTTTCTGATCTTCTGATTTCACAGGCAAGTCATTTATAAATAACCTTAGGGCATAAATAATGTATTGTGTGTGTGTTATGAATGGGTTGCAAATGAAATTCCCTATACCTTTAATTTATAAGCTGGCACAATGTACAATATGCTATTATGATCGATATGGTAGTATGTTCAGTTCCATATATGCCATAACATTTTATCGATGTATTGCTATTCGTATCTTACTATGTTTTTTATGTTTATTTCTTTATGTGTATCTCTTGCCAGCTTGTATCAAAGTGCAATCGTTATTGTTTGTACATGTACTGCCAAGCCCCATGAAGATAAAAGACAATAAATTAAACTAACAATCGCACCTCTTCGCGTCATTGTAAATTCAACTTGAGTTTCCATGTTTATTTCTTTTTGCTCAACGTAAGTTCATGTGGACATACAACACATAGATTCAGGCGGTATGACATGACTACACTGAAATGAAGAGTGACCACATCATGTTGCATGAAATCGTTTATCCAGATGGATTCAACATTTATACAGCTGGTTAAACGGTTAAAATGCAATATTTAGGAAGTGTCAGCACTCCTCGGCCCTTTTAAATGTTGATTTAGCATTAAGTTTGTATACTGCAAAAAGGGTGTTAAATTTAACACTAAGGGTGTTACATAATATGAATACCGGAAAAGAGTTAGTCTGACTGCCAGACCATTATTCTGGAATCAACACCCAAACCTGTCTTCAGTATAATAGTCTGGCAAATAACATACATTTCCAGTAACATAAAAAAATCCACAAAAATAGCCCTTCCAGAGAAGATTTATCAGTTCTTATCTGTCAGGTCTGCAGTGATGTGATTAGGCGACCCCTGAGGCAAGAGTCTGGGCATGGGCTCACTGCTTACCTCCCAAGACCATAAGTGATTGACACCTTGTATCAAAAACAGATGGTAAAACAGTTTGTATATGTGAGTAGTCCCAGCTTTATCTGATCACTGTAATGAGATCTTTGCACTGGCTCAGTTCTTAATTTGTTTCCACGGTAAAGAGAGTCAGAAAAAGGCCCATACAATGCAGTGGAAGTAAATGGACTATCCAGGAATTTTGAAGAAATCTTGTCAGAAAAACAAGAGATAAGTTAAAAGCCCCCAAACCGTTATCGTTCAGACCATCCGCTCCGCGGATGGCCCCTGCCTCGCAGTGGAGGTCTGAAATTCAGATTAGAAAAGAGTTGATTTTCAACACCATAATGTTCTGGGTGTTCGAAATAATTCGTTTGGTGTTAAAATAACACCCGTGGAGCTATATTGCGCAACACCATTGGTGTTAAATTTAACACGGCAGTTTTTGCAGTGTAGAGTGTAATAGAGGATATAGGGTGACGTATTTACAACATTATAACCCGTCGGAGACGATTTGATTTCGATGTTACACGCATTCTAGACCCCACCCAAGATATCTCGTATATACTTAAATTCTTTAAGGAAGTGTATATATACCCCGCAGCTGGTAACAGACAACTATTTTTCTATTCGATACCCCTATGCCAGTAGCCAATCAGAAGGAGTGTTACATGGGAGTGCTACTCCCACGCACATTACGTATACGGGTTTAAAATTCATGGCGCTTGCGCGCGAGCTCGAGCGTACGTGACGCCAGCTGCCTTACGTTACATGTACATGACATTGATCGCGAGGAAGCGGCTCCGAAAATCCCCGCAAATGGCGTCAGACTCAGATCGGTAAGTGTGTTTACTTTTCATCTGTTTCGCCATATTATTATTATTCTATTGTACATAAAATTGACATACTATAACAGCATTCTGAAAGCAAATTTGTTGGTGTATAATGGCAAGCAAGAGTGGGGTCAGCCTGACCTTATCAAGCCTACCTGGGGTGGCTTAGTCCCGCGTGCTGTGATTTATGTATGCTACAGATACCCCGAAATTTGTCACTATCCTTGCAGATTAGTCATGGGGTATCTATTAATGTCTGAATCAAATGACAACTTAAAACATGAAATCTCCAAAGAATCCAATTACTGCGGGTGATTAGACAAAATCAATCTACACAAAAAATGACAGCTGGTGACATAAGGAGAAATTATCGCAGGTTCCCAGCCGAAATGCGGTTACGCAGTGTTTTATTTTCCTTGCATTCCCCACAATTTTGGGACCGCAACGGAAAATTTGAGTTACAGTTAACAACAGCGGGGAACCCTAGTAATATTTTTTTCTTGGGTAACCCGCTTCGGGATATAGTACGTCGAAACGTACCATTGCGCGACCCGCTGGTGGGTGAATATCAATAGTCTTGTTGTTATAGTTTCGAGTTGCCTGGAAGTATTTTTGATGTTTGAGCTTCATTCCTATAATCAAAGTCTTAGAATTTCCTTTCTATATTGTATCATCAGACTGCAGATTCTTTGATGGCAGGCGTACCACCCATCCTACCCATCACGATGAGTCAGGTCCATGTTCCCGCGTTCAGGCAATATGTACATCGGAGACTGTTGGATGCTCACGAGTCTACCAAAACGAAACCTGAACGCAGTGTTCCGGGAAGAAGAAGAGCCAAAGTCTAGATTAAATGGAAAAATGGTGTTACTCTTGTGCCACCTCGGGTGCCACTTTTACTTCAAATGGTGCAGTAAAAGGCATTATGTTTCGGATTAGTCGTCCATTTATCTGTTCGGCTATTGGGGAAAAACAGCAAAACCGAGAAATTGTACAGAAACAAGGACTAAAGGTGAAACAAAAGTGCAGGACACAAAACTTGTACTTTGGACCAAATCTTTGAATGGTCAGGTGTCATACGTCAATGAACTAATTTTTTCAAAAATGTCCTTCACCTGTAACTATGTGGGTGAATTGTTTATGATTATAAATTGGTGCTGTAAAATCAGAACTTTTTATCCAGACATGTCAGTTTTCTACCTATACGTCTGCGTTTTTATGAATATTAAAGGAGTAGAAATGTCTTGAAACGGAGGAGTCCTAGAATAAAGTGCACTATAACTTTTTTTCAGAAATAAAACGAACTTTTTGGGAAATAGATATTTCTATCTTTAATCTGTGCTGCAGTATAGTAAAAATGATATTTAAAAAGAAGAAATTTAGTGTGAGGCGCTCTCACAACTTCTTTTCAGAAAGTCTGTTTTAAAGTATTCATGAATATAATTTGATAGAAAGATGTTCAATCAAAAGAATCTTACAGCGAAGTGCACTCGGAGCTTTTTTCAGAAATGAAAACGGACCTTTTTGTTTGGAAATGTCTTTTTGCATCTAAAAGTCTATTTTGAAGTATTTATGAGTATAATTAAGTAAAACAGTCTTCAAACAAAAGATTGTTAGAGTGAGGCACAGTTAGAACTTTTTTTCAAAACTGTATTTTTCTTTTCCCAAAGTCTGTGTTGAAGTACTTATGACGACAGTTTTATAGAATCGTCTTCCAACAGAAGAATCTTCAACTGTTAAAATGTACTTACAACTGTTTTCAAAGCTGGAAACTAACTTTTACGGGTATGTCTTACAAGTTTGGTTAGTTTTTTGTAATTATATTTCACTATTTGGCAGGCGAATGTTTTCCGGTTTAAGAGTCTATCCATTTGTTCATCCGTCACACTTTTTTGATAGATTCCAATTAACTTCTTAACATCAATTTTGTAGGATTAACAGGTTAAACTTTGGTTAATAGACGTAAGATCACTGAACTATAGGAGGCTGAGAAACGTTATAAAAAAAGAAACACCTTTCACGTGACATGGACAGAATCTGAGACATCGGAGATCATTTTCCGTTAAAAGAAAATACTCACATAGTTGTGTATCTTTTTCGAAAACTTTCTAGATTATAACATGCATTGCTTTCCAATTTAAGATATTGTATTTTATCATTCGTAGAGTAAGTTACAAGTCCTTATTGGTCAAATTTACGGTTACGTTATATTTTGTCACCAAGCTATTTGTATACGTATGTAAATTTACATTATCTTCGAAGAAACAGTTCAATTCATATTGCATATTCATTGGCATTAAACTTTTGAGTGATATGCATTGACAATAAATGTCTCATGTGTTAAATTCTTGTAAGTCATTTGTCTTTCCGAATCCTCAATACAATCTTCATTGATCTACAAACATACAATTCATTTGTCTAGGTTTATCAATCTAACGTATATTCGTTGCACACTGACCGCACTATTTGCTCATAGTGTAATGTTCCGTGACTTGCTAAACCTACTTGATTGCAGATTTCTCGCAAATTCACCTAAACTTCAGAGAACAGATAACAAAATTAAGGAAAAACTGGATTACTGAGTAGTATAATTAAGGGGAGCTTTTGCTTTACTTGCTTAAAAAATAAATTGCTGCTAACTTGGTAAGGTTATATGTAGAACACGGCCGGAGGGAATGTTGGTGAGAGTATGTAAATTGACAAATGAAATATATCTTTAAGTCGTTTAGTACGAAATACATCCTTTCATTTGGGTAAAATCATATATCAGAGAATGTAATCATTCAAAATTTGTCTGACATAGAAAAAGGGCACATGTGTTTGTGTGTGTGTGTGTGTTGTTGTTTGTGTGTGTGTGTGTGTGTTGTGTGGTGTGTGTGTGTGTGTGTGTGTGTGTGTGTGTGTGTGTGTGTGTGTGTTGTGTGTGTGTGTGTGTGTGTTGTTGTGTGTGTGTGGTTTGGTTTTGTTTGTTGTGTGTGTGTGTGTGTGTGTGTGTGTGTGTGTGTGTGTGTGTGTGTGTGTGTGTGTGGTGTGGTGTGACGGGGGCGGGTGGGGTAGAAGAAGTGATTGGTTTATCTTGATTAATCCCAAAGTTATTGTGAAAAAAAAGGAATCGGCAGCTGCGCAGTTATTTGTTTTGGGTAACCAATCATATGCGTTTTTTTCTTTCTTGGTACCAAAGATTGTCTAGTGTTTGCTTTTTTCAACTGGGAACAAGACAATTAATTCCCTTGGGTAACCCATCAATTTTTTAGTGAGCACATTTAGGCACATGTATCAGCAGCTAGAAAAAGAAGGGAATTATTAGTTTTGGGTTTTTTTCTTGTCCAGTTGGGAATAGAAGAGATTTATTTATATAAAACAGCAATTTATGTGTGAATGTATTGACTAAAAAAATGGCATTCGTAAACAGCAGTGGGGCCTGCATACGTAAAAAAAAGTAATAATGAAATAATAGTAATAATTATAATCATTTGTTTTTATAATTGTTTATTGAAGGATCATCATCATCGTCACCATCATCATCTTCATCATCATCATAATTATAATAATCATAATAAAAACAATATAATTAGGTTATTTCACAAACCATATGAAACGCACCAAAAACGAATCTTGTCTGGTAACAACAGTCATCAATTAAAATTAAATCCCAAACACATTAAATGCATGCTGACGGTAAATCTAGATTCTTAACGTAAAATGGGAGATGCACTCGCCTGAATCATCCGTGTATTGAGGGACAACAGGCAACAACAATAAACACACAAAACACAAAGCAGGTCCTAGTCTCGTAATTCTAACCGTCAGAATCGCAAATAACCTGACATCTTCCCGGCCAATGGGGGAGAAGTTTCCTAGCCCCATGGGTGCAAATCCATTTCGAAATGTTGGGGGGGGGACGATCCATTGGGGACACCGGCACTGTTGTAATATGGGTTATGTAACTTCAAAATCAGTGAGGGGGGGAATGTCCTGTTCCCTTGGATTTGCACCCATGCTTAGCCCACCATCCTCGCCCACCCCCCGCTAACGGCACCTGTGCATAGTAGGATACTGAAGTATCGTTATCAGTTCTGTGCGGGTTATAGAAAGTCAAAATATTCATTCCATAACCCACACAGTAACGGTCAATGCTTGTTTTATTACCATGGAAACGGCCCTGACCAATCAAATTGATCGTTACAAAACTACATACGGTTACGCAGTGTTTTATTTTCCTTGCATACCCCGCAATTTTGGGACCGCAACGGAAAATTTGAGTTACAGTTAACAACAGCGGGGAACCCCAGTGATAATTTTTTTTCTTGGGTAACCCGCTTCGGGGTATAGTACGTCGAAAACGTACCATTGCGCGACCTGCTGCGGGGTGAATATCAACAGTCTAAATTTAAACCGTATTATGAGAGAACGTATATGGTAAATTGTCTCGCTGTATTATAAGAACGAAGATGGACATCTCCTCAATACGCGAGTTAATGGAACCATATCGGCACCAAGAGTCAGGGTATTACTTTCCGCATTTCGTAACCCCGGGAGATCTTGACAAAGTCAGGTCAGTGGAGGTCAAATCTGATGACGCCATTCTGGCCACATACCCAAAATGTGGTAAGCAGGATGATGACATTGTAGTAGAAATAGTCGCAGTCGTAGTACTTGTAGTACTATATAGTGCACAGTAGTGCATTTAGGGTTCATATTTTGTTTTACCATACATGCAGTGAAAAATTAACGCGTATTTTGGACATATTACAATGCACTGTTGGTTGTACTAAAGAGTAAAAAAAACATGGATAAATCCATTTTTTATCATTCTGGTACACCTTTTTGATGGAATTACACTTTGATACATCATATCTTGTACAATATAATAATTAAAAATAGGAATTAAGAAAAAAAGAAAAAAAACAAGGGTTAATTTTCAATATTTCTTATTGTTTTTGTTTTGGCGCCATTTTTCCTCTAAAAAATAAAGAAAAACAGAAGGAATTTATTGAATATATTCTTAAATATATGAAACATAAGTTTCATACCATCCATGAGCCAAAAGATATGGAAAAACAAGTGACAGTGTAGTGAAAAAAAAAACAATGAAACATCAAAAAATGACACACATGA
Source organism: Eucidaris tribuloides (assembly GCA_001188425.1). Taxonomy (NCBI): domain Eukaryota; kingdom Metazoa; phylum Echinodermata; class Echinoidea; order Cidaroida; family Cidaridae; genus Eucidaris; species Eucidaris tribuloides. The sequence goes on along the minus strand of JZLH01S0062005.1, from coordinate 3,181 downwards.
CATTCAAAATGTTCGCCATAAAATTATGATAATGTCCCTCCTGCCTTTTGTCACGGGGCGCTGTGGGGGGGGGGGTAGCAACTGTCATTACAAGGTGTACACCATGCGCGTGTGATAAAAAAAATGGTAAAAGGGGCTGTTTCGTACGGACGGGCGATGTACGCAGGTACAGTGAAGAGGGTATCAAATCGCCTAAATAAGGAAAATGGTATAGTTTAACAGGAGGCTTACCCGAAAAGGGTATTTTTTCCAGACTTGAATACTTGCTTAGGATTTTCTGATATCGAAGGATATATACTTGTTTAGGGGCCATTTTGAAAGTCCATACACGAACATGATGTACACCTTAAGAACTTGTAATGGTAATGAAATACGAGGCATTGTAACTGCAGCTATGACACGACATTCGTAATTCATACACAAATAATATTTTCCTTGAAAATGCAGATATTTTATGTGTGCCGAAATCCAAAGGATTGCGTGATGTCTATCTATCACTTCTGTGGAAGTTCCATCATTCCTGGCTTCCAAACTTGGAATTATTTCTTCGATGGGTTCATGACCGGGAAATGTGAGTCATATTAGGTCGTCACTCATCAGGAGGACCTGACGGCGGCGGGCTCGTGTGTCCGTCCGTCCGTCCGTGCATGAGTCCGTCGAACGTAACTTTGTTATCAATTATAGTCGCCACTCTTTATAGTTCGTTACTAACTCATCAATGCAATGACCAATTACAATTTAAATTGGGTGACAGATGCATTGCATTAATCTACATGATACGATCCCGTGACTATAGTCATATGGTTAGGTCAAAGGTCATGTGCCTTGATATAGCAGACTGTACTCTGCCTTTCGCACGTTAGAGCCTGTGTTCGATCTACTCCACGCGAACTTCTTTCCTTCAGTAAGGCGAATTATCCATATTGCTGCTTCGCACCCAGGAAAGAAAGAGGGACCTGGTGGAAACTTGGGTAATAATAACTGGAGGACCGGGCCCTGTATGAGATCAGTCTCTATTTGTCGGTAAAGAGGCTACCCTGAAGATAGTATAGTATAGTAGTAGTATAGTAGTAGTATCCCAGCAACACAGAACGTTTTCAGAACGTTTTCAAAAACGTTTTTTAGAGTCCTGTACGTCTTCGTTCTAAATGAAGCTTTATAAAAACGTTATTAATAAAAAACGATTTATTAAGCGATTGGACAATTCAATACGTAAGTTGAGGAAATTAAAAATAATTAACGAGATAATATTATATAGAACGTTTAAAACGTATTTAATATGGAAAAAAACGTTAACAAAATTAAACGTATATAGATAAATAGAACGTAGTAATAGATAAGAGACGATTATAAACAGAACCGTAATTGAATATAGAGAGTAAATTACAAACGATAAAAATTGATAATAGAGAACTTATAACAAAAGTAAGTGGACAGTTACAAAATTATACAAGTATGTGGTACTGTTAAAAATCGAAAAGTAGTGATATAAAGAAAAAAAAGGAATGCAGATGTGAAAATAAAAAATAGATGTGACAGTAAAGATGAGCGCAAAGTGGATAGAAGTGGTGTGTTTACGTTTATGCTCGTGATTGAAACCTATAATGTTTCCACGTCGTCTGGAAAGAGTGTTTGTGTGATTTGGACGCGAGTAGTGTACGTGTGTATGTGCGTGCGTGTGCGCGCGCGCGCTGTGTGTGTGTATGTGAGTGTGTGTGTGTGTGTGTGGTGTGGGTGTAGTGTGTGGTGTGTGTGTGTGTGATGTGTTTATGGTGTCGTGCGATGACTGGACCTAGCTGTCATGTATGTTTCCGTGTGTCTGGGAATAGCTGGGTGTGTGTTTGTGTGTTTTGTTATGTGTGTGTGGTGTGAGTGTGTGATGTGAATGTGGCTGTGTTTATGATATGCGTGTGTGCGTGTGTTTCAATGTTGCATGCTGGATCTTGTTAACATGTCGCTTACCTGTTGCCGATGGATGAACGTTGAATGTATGCGTCTCTGTGTGATTAAATGATATTTCTGTGTGTGTATAATTGCGTTTGTGTGTGGCCTGTATGTGTGTGTCTGTGTGTGCGTGAGGGGGGGGGTGGTATGGATGGGCGGAGTGTGTATGCACCTTTGCTATGGCTGCATTGGGTGATAGGTAATTTGAATTTTATTTCCACTAGTTGGAAACACGAAAACATACGAAAGAATATGGCGACATCTGCTCATTGACCGGACGTACGCACACGCGCGCCCCGCTCTAACACGGGAATTTTTCACAGCCAAAAGGTGCGCAGTTTTATAAAACGACGCTGAATTCATCTGCAAAGTATGCATCTTTCATCAAATTTGGGGGCGCCTCAGAAAATGAAAGTTAAGATTTGCAATCATATAATATGCTACTTAAAATTATTTTTTTATATGATTCACCACCTTGTCGCCTTTTTTTGATTAAATTAGGCATTACGCATTGCTCTAGAGGTTTTGTAATACAGCGCGTTGTGTGTGGTGTGCGTCGTGCCCTGAAAGGGTGCTCGCTCTCACTGTAGAAAATGCCTAAAAATGCCTTCCAAAACTTAGTATTAATCATGGTATCTTGAATTATAGGTAATTCAATTGCTTGCCAATATCTCGGGAAACAAACCTATTGCCGAGCACGTGGTGACCACTGCCCATGGAACGGATTTTCATTTCTCGTTTGGGGGGTAAAGGAGACTAAAGGCAATTTTTTAAATAAAAATGCGAGACAGGTAGTTCTGCTGGAAACTAGTGTTAGGATTCTATATATGTCTCAGCCATCTCGACTATAGAGACAAAATATTGAATCATAGGTAAACCTTTTTTTAATAATTTCCATAATCTATTAATAACCTGGTTTTTTTCTTAAGTCTTGTTGAGCATTTTTAAGATCACATCTTGTGTACGGGCGTTTTTTGAAAGGATATATGTTTTATGCAATATCATTGCAAAAAACGATATTACATTCCCCAGTCCGAATACAATGACGCTCACTTACACATTCCGGGTCTCTTGATCCATTTCACAGAGGCCGTGTATGTTAATTTTAGTGCGTGCAATATTAGGACACCCGGCCTTTAAATCTCAACAACGTCATAGCCAGTAAGCACAGCACGTAGGGGTTGCGATATGTGTTAACAATCAGACCCAAGATTAATTCTCTATCTCTCTTTCATTT
>JZLH01S0062000.1:46954-58255 GCA_001188425.1 Eucidaris tribuloides | reverse complement strand
TAATTGCCTGGCTTGTGGCTGGTAATTGTTCCAGTTGGTAATTGTTGGGGGAAAGGGGGATTGTCCAGAGAGTAACTGTGCTTCAGGGGTAATTGTCTGAGTGGTAATTATCCAGATATGTAAAAGTAAAATATTACAGATAAGATCGGTATTGTAATTCCACTGTCAACACAAACACAAATGGTGTCCTTGGGAGGGGTGAAAGGAGAATTATATGACCTGATTAATAGCAACTTCCATAATTTTTGTCTACTTCTATCAATTTCACTTAGGCATATATTTACTAAATTTTTACAACCTTGCCTTCATAATTCAAATTCATATGTTACATTTTGTTGACTGGACCTCAACCAAAGACAATGTCTCACCACCATCATCACTGCTATGGCCATGTTTGGGTGGAGTGCTGTGCCCGCCTCTTCTCTCTCCCCCCCCCCTCCTCCCCCCTCTTCCTCAACCCCCAAGCAAACTAGCCAAATATGTCACCATCATCATCACTGCTATGGCCATGTTTGGGAGGGGCACTGTGCCTGCCTCTTCTCTACCCCCTCCTCCTCCTCCCCCTCCCCCTCCCCCTCTTCCTCCTCTCTCCTCCTTCCTCAACCCCCAAGCACACTAGCCAAATATGTCACCATCATCGTCACTGCTATGGCTATGTTTAGGAGGAGCACTGTGCCTGCCTCTGCTCTACCCCCTCCCTCCTCCCCCTCCTCCTCCCCCTCCTTCCACAACCCCCAACCAAACCATCCAAATATCTCACCATCATCATCACTGCTATGGCCATGTTTGGGTGGGGCACTGTGCCTGCCTCTTCTCCTCCTCTCGTGGTGGCGCCCTCCACCTTGCTCCTCGCTGCTGCCCGGCAATGCGAATCCCGGCGTTGGTGATCGCGTCTCCTGCCGGCTGGAATGTGACGATGTGGTCAGGTGAGTCGAGTTGTTTGCACTTTTGTTCAGATTTTGACCTGTGAATGATAGCCAAGAGAGCATTACTGCAAATATTTCACAAAAATACTGTGTCGCATTACAGAGGTTCAATGAAAAAACTAGTCAGTTTAACTGTACGCAGTTGATGGGTATGCATCTGATTCCCCGCCAAATTGGATTTTACATTGAAATGTAACATGCATGTATTTACCCATTCTGATGAAAAGACTTTTTGTTACCATAGTAATGAATTCAAATCAGACTTATAAATGCCAAAACTCCAGAGAGTACTTATTACATCTCAAATATTTTGTACCAATGATTTCTCTCATTTTTTTTCACTGTTTTCATAAGAAGAAATGGGGCTTAAAGGCAGTGGATCTCATTTGCAAACATCTCCGCAGACCAGGAAAAGATAACCCATGCCCTTAGGCTATTGATGAAGGGCATGTCTGTGAAATCTGGGGGTCAGTGATTGCCTAGAATTTGAAATGTGCAAAAGAAAACAATAGCCGTTTAGTGTACGTTCTATGGTGTAGGAATTTTTTTCTCGCGAGAAAAAAAATCATATCTGAGTCTAACGGTCACTGTAATTTCACTAAAACTGAGTTTGTAGCTCCTATATTTTGCTTAAGGTTTCCAGATGACATTTTCTTCTAAATGCCACTGCATTTACACAATGTTAATATTTAGGCATGCAAAAGAGATCCCCTGCCTTTAAAGAGAAGCATTACAGACAACAACTTTAGAGACTGTCACACTGCATGAACATGCCAAACTAGAGACAATAGTTTGATTTTAAAATTGTCATCTTCCAGATTGTTTTCTGTATTATCTTTTATCAACTCCCATGAGCCTGGTTTCTTCCTGTAAACCACTTCAGAGATGTAATTTGCGCATGTACAAATGAAGGTCATAGTGACCACATTGTGGAACCTAATGATTTGAGAGATACTAGATTGGTCTTCATTGGAGCTATGTTATTAACCCGTTGGCTACGGGAACCGGATCTGCCCTGTGTTAACTCTATGGGATTTTCAGAATCTCGGAGGCAACGGGTTAATATACCTGCATGCACGAGACACACATCAAAATGTACAGGTGAAGTGGTTCTTTGGAATGAATTTAACAAAGCCATTCACACAGTCCTCCATCACTTCAACAAAGTTTGCTGTCAAATGTCTCCTTGAAGGTCCTATCTAGTCTTCACACATCTGTGGATTTATGGGCCATATTGAAGCCCAAGTATTCTATTGTCCCCTAGACAGCAGAAAACAACATCAAACCCACTGAAAATTGCTTATAGTGACAAATTGTGATGTTTTAATTATCGAAGAACCTGTAGCAGAACGTACATTGCCTCTGGGATATGTTGTGGGTCCTCCCCTCACAATTTACATTTTGAGTAATTTCTCAAAAATGGGAGAGTGACAGCGAGCAATTAATTTTCAGGACATTGATAGATCACACACTTAAGACACAAAATTTCAAAAGAATTTCAGTTTGTACTGTCTACCAAATCCGAAACTATACTTGGGCCATAAAAAGGCAAAATGGTAAATTTGCTGTTTACCCCTGTGATCGGTGGGAGAGGGAACGTTGTCGTGACTGTCTGCCTTGAAGTCCTCCACTGGAGTCTCTTGAGGACCAAAAATCTGCAGAGAGAAGGAAACGAATGAGAATATGATTAACAATGTATTATGTGATTTATAGATTGTAAAATATGATTCAGTGACAGGTGCTTTGGTAACAATTGTCAACGCTAAACCAAACTTTTAAACCTAACCCTTAACCCTAACTAGGGCCGGGGGGGGGGGGTGGGGGGCCTGGGAGGCCCCCGCCCCCGACATTTCGCGCAATATGTTCGCAACGCAAAAAGCTCTCGCCGCGATGTTTCATGACTTTTTTCCACTGAGTCTCCCGCATCTTTAAGACCAAATTTGCGACACCCGGGTACGCGGTTCCGAAGATACGCATAATTTGGTACATGCATGTCGCACCATAAATTGCTCAAAAACGTGATTTTGTGTACAATTTCAATACAAATTGTGTTCTCAGCCAAATACCATAAATGTATGAATATTTTTGCTTTTTATGATTCAAATTACTTAATTTTATGCTGTTTATGTTCGCATAAGTGTCACCGACAAATTTCATCGAAAAAACAATGAAAAACAAAGAAATACATAAGAAATTGCAAAAACAATAAAATACATAAGAAATTCATCTGATATCGCAATTTTTTTCAAGTACATTTGATAACCACCCCACGAAGGGTTTCTACACCAAAAATTAGCACATTTGGTGAGTTAGAGCAAAAATTATGATTTCACATATTAATTACACATAAATTAACATAATTAACTAAAAACAATTTTCATGAAAAAAATAACTATGCAATTTTGTAGATTAGGTCGCGGGCGACGTGCGTGCCAATTTTCGTCGCGATTGCGCGGTCAACGGCCTGCGAGGCCCTCCCCCCCCCCAGCCATATGATCTCCCAAAATACCCCGGCCTAGTTAGGGTTAACCACGGGCAGTGTCAAAATACAGAAACTCAGGATGTTTTCGAGTGTAATTCACAATATTTAGGTTTTAACCCCCTTCCCCAAGATTTTACCCTGGTGCCGCCCCCGACTACCCCCATCCATACCACAAAATACATCATAACCTGTTTAAAACCCCTTGTCAAAGATATTGTTACGAGAGCAATTGTCTGTGGGGCAAGTGTCAGATAACTGATTAATTTGATACAGGAAATTCAAAGTTTTATCAAAGGGAAATAATATTTTTCTTTATTAGATTTATGTCTATATCTGTGAAAAACTGTAAACACATCAAAATTTTGAAACAAAATTCAAAATAATATGCAGAATATGCTGAGTTCAAACTGCTTATCCACTAAAGAGACCCGAGAATGTAAACTATGAAAAAAGAGAGGGTCTGACATTTCGATACTAGCACAAACCTTTATTAAAGGCAAAATTCAAAATAGTAAAAGGCAAATCTACATGATCAAAAGAACAAAGAAGGAAAGCGCGTACCTCTGGATGTAGCGCCATGAGCTCTATTGCCCTCGTGTGGTGGTTCATGTCGATCAACGCATCAAGAGAGGCTGTGTTAGCATCTCTGCAAAGTGATGGTAGATTTATTAGCTACATATATATGATGAAGTAGCATCAGAACGTAAAAGACAAGTCTATAAAACATTGTGGAAGCCCTATTTTATTTTCACTTGGCGGAAATAATCGATTCCGACGAGGCCGCCAATACAAATCAACTACCGTACCCCCATTTTATAAACTGTCAAACTCTTCTATCTGACATATCTGACAGTGTTTGAATGGACAAATAAACACCCTAAAACACAAAACTTTTGACAGTTATGCTGTCACTTGTAAATCTTGTACAGATAAAAATCAGCAAATGAATTATTTTCAGCTGACTAAAATTCTGCAACACAACAGTCTATGCGTGAAAACTAGAATGGTCGTTAAAGCTCAGTGACAGGATTGGGAGAAATAACTAGAAAACGTCAATGACGTAGCGCTCATCCGGCATCTCGCAACATCATATATCCGAAATTTCATGTGGTACAATTTTATACTGGAGAAAAGATTAAAATTTGATGTCCCGGAAGGAACATGAACATAAAAAAATTCGAGTGAGAAAAATGTTAGTTTCATGCCCTGGAAGGGACATGAAAAAAAAATTAATAATATAAAAAAATATAATAATAACTTCATGAATTATATATGATTGCATCCCCGGATCCCTTCCGGGGCTCCATACTGATTTTTGTTGTTGGAAAAAGCACATTTGAAGTGGAACCAAATTAATAGGTACCTGATATGAATAAGAACTGAAATAAATTTCTGTTATTTTTGTAATAAATTTGCATAAATTACCATGATTAATTAATGGAGCAACAGTTAAAAATTCTGGGTAGAAGTTTAGTGTACCAAGCTTAGCTCTACCAGATAAAGCAAACTAAATCAAAATTGGTTAAGAAATGAATGAGAAGAAGCATTTTTTGTGATTTTATTTGTGATTTTGAATAAATTTGCATAAATTTGCATAATGATTAATTTTAAATTTGCATAATTGATTAATTTCAAAATTTTGTGTAGAAGTCTTGAAGCCCCCACCTAGCCCTATTAGATCAAACAAACAGAATGAAAATCGGTCAAGAAATGTGGGAGAAGAAGCAATTTTTGTTATTTTTGGATTAATTTTGCATAAATTACCATAATTAATTAATGGAATATAATTTCAAAATTCTGTGTAGACGTTTAATGTGCATAACTCAGCCCTACCAAATAAAGCAATCACAATCAAAATCGGTTGAGAAATGAAGGAGAAGAAGCATTTTTTGTGATTTCGAAAAATTTGCATAAATTTGCATAATTGATTGTTAAATTTGCATAATTGATTAATTTCAAAATTTTGTGTAGAAGTCTTGAAGCCCCCACTTAGCCCTATCAGATCAAACAAATAAAATGAAAATTGGTCAAGAAATGTGGGAGAAAAGCAATTTTTGGTATTTTTGGAAAAATTTGCATAAATTACCATAATTAATTAATGGAGTATAATTCAAAATTCTGTGCTAAGTTTAATGTGCATAACTCAGCCCTACCAAATAAAGCAATCATAATCAAATCGGTTGAGAATGAAGGAGAAGAAGCATTTTTGTGATTTCGCAATAATTTGCATAAATTAATATATATAATGAATTTCATGATTCTGTGTAGAAGTTAAATCCACCACCCTAGCCCTATCATATGAAACAATCAGAATCAAAATCGGTTGAGAAATGACGAAGAAGAAGCATTTTCAAACTGTGACGGAGGACGGACGACGGACGACGGACGCCACGCCATGGCATAAGCTCATCGGCCCTTCGGCCGGATGAGCTAAAACGCTAAGAGCCAAACTGGTTGAAAGATAAACCAAATGTACACCAGCTGGAGTGGATCTCCTGGCTGGAAGGATTTGTCTTGAGTATATTTACTAAAGATGAATCAAGCATGAACAGGCCAGCAGTTTAATTTCATCTGGGCACGATAGATTTAATCCCCATAGAAGGCTACACTACAAATTTGTCTGTTACAAGGGATACTGATGGACATTATTTTAAAATGAGTCCACTTTTGACTACAGAATTGCTGTAGAATCCCTGCATAGTTTACTTGATTCTAGAATAGTTTCACTTCAAGTTGAGGACTACCCCCAATCATATTATTTATCTTTAAATGACAATTCACTTTTTAAAAGCACATAATGATCATTTTGAACTGTAATTTTCAGGGCTTTATATTTAGACCTAATCAGAAACAATGGTAGCATGGGGAAATCATGTAGCTCAGACTTTTTTAAACTGGAAACATTGTTATACGATGCCTTAATATGATTGCATCAATAGCAGAATGCTCAAATTCAAATTAAAAGGTGAAGATAAGAAGCAATTATTCTTAAAATAACCTTTGCTTTTGACTTTCAATTTCAGCTTTCAAAAGACCCAAATTTCAATGTAAGTGTACATCATTACATATTGTTGTGGAATTTCTACGTCAATTGTAGCAAAACTCCAGAAGTTTGAATATGATAGTTTTTAGTGTGGGACTGATGGGTTACAGACACAAACTAACACTGTGTCTTTAAGTTTATTACGTATTTGTTGGCTGAGATAAAAAGTACAGGGAATGCATTTCGATGACTTACCTTAATTTGAGGAGAGTTGGACCAAACACAATACCAAGATTGCTACCCGACATGTGATTCAGAGGCTCATCTGACACCCTGCAAACAAAGAATGAAAAAAAAAATACAGCAATGTCCACAAAAAGGAGGTATGAGGTTGTCTATTACACACTGAAGACCAACTCATCTTTTGATAATCTTTGATGGAGTAAACATATGACTGTGTCCTACCTGCTTAGTTGGTAATCTATAATGGATTTGGCTTTGATATTCAGCCCATTTTTTTTACCTCCATTACATGGACATCGCAAACATTAACACAAACTTTAATGTCTGCATTCTGAATATAGCATGGTAGTCGAGCACTTCCAACATAATTGGTTACACATTTTAGGCTAAAATCATCATTGATATATGCTACTTGCCTGAAACTGAGGCACAATTTCCCATTCTGCTATGTCACAAAAGTTGACCCAACCCGACTCATACAGCGTGTTTCTATTGGAGCTAGTTGTCCGGAATGAACCGGCTGAAGGAGTAGAAGTGCCCAATAGAATCAGACATTCACCACCATTAACAGTCCTTCTAGCGGCTAAAGTTTAGCTGCTATTTATCCTTCTTTTTGTAGAATAATAGCAGTGAGAGATACTGTAAGATACCGCAAGACATCAGTAGAAACAGCCCCTGTTGCGGTAGAGCACATTTTCCAGCGAGAAACTGGAAATCAACAAAACCACGTGGTTGGAATAAGTGACCCCTGGCTGCAGTGCACGTGTGTTCAATTGAGCATAAATTTGACCTTGGTCGTCCCACAATACCTTGTGGTAACCCAGGTCAACAAACTTTTAGCTGGCAATTTTGCAAATGTTCAGTGACCCGATACAATCTATCGAACTTTGCAGAAATTGAGGTCCAATGGATACACACTGCTCACCACTATTAACTGGTTAAATTTTAACCAGATAAATACAGGATGCTTAAAAAGGAACATGCTGATATTTCTGATACCATGCTCACCTCTTCAAATGGTACATGAGAGTCTTGGTGGTCTGGTAGTGGGCGGGATTCAGCTTGGCCACGACCAGCTTGAACCGGGCCACGATCTTGGCCTCATCGTACTCTACCCCATCCTTCTGGGGGAACTCTTTGGACTGCCGCGATGAAGTTGGGATACAGGCTGTACGTCAGCAACGGTTCTGGGAGCTGTACGGGGAAGCCAAAAAGATATGAAATATGTTTATTCGTTTTTACTCATTTCATTCTTATTGCAATTTGTTAGAAGTCGGTAACAATTATTTGTGAAACCATCATTCTGGGAGAACTCTTTGGCTGCCGGGATGAAGTCAGGATACAGGCTGTATGTCAGCAACGGTTCTGGGAGCTGTACAAGGAAGCCATTTATCTGTTTTTACTTTTTCATCCGTAACATCAGTTTCGCAAAAGTCACCGACAACTATTTGTGAAACCATCCTTCTGGGGAAACTCTTTGGCTGCCGCAATGAAGTCGGGATACAGGTTGTACATCAGAAACTGTTCTGGGAGCTGTACAAGGAAGCCAAAAAGATATCACATGTTTATCTGTTTTCACTCTTTAACGGCAGTTTGGCAAAAGTCACTGACAATTATTTGTGAAACCATTGTTCTGGGGGAACTCCTTAGCCGCAGCGATGAAGTCTGGATACAGGCTGTACGTCAGCAATGGTTCTGAAAGCTGTATGTGGAAGCCAAAAAGATATCTGTGTCAATATCCATCATTTTAAGTTTCTTGATACCAGGTTGATCAATCACACATCCTGTGATTGATAATATTTAAACTAGATCCAAGGAAGTGTCACCCTTATGACCTCAATCCAGGCATAGTTGACTATTCCTGGATTGACATAAGGGTGAAACTTCACTGAATCCATTTTGTGCCAGAACAACTTGTTCAGACTTGGTCCTGCTGTTATGGTGGAACTGCGTTTATCGCAGACTTGAACAAATTCAAGTCAGTGATTAGGATCTTAGACTGCCAGCACAATGGGTAAGTAAATTTCTGTTTTGTGACTCTTTGTTGTTTTCCTGTTGCAGGCCTTGGCCATAATAATCGATGATGGATATCAAACTGTTTTATTTATGCCAGTGTGTACTCAAGATATACCCTTTTGCCACAGAAAGGGAAGAGATTTGTGAAAATGGTCTAAGTGATTACCCACCTGTCGGAGATAGAGTTTCAGTGTACTGGTAATGAGGTGGGGTGGGGTCTCGGAAAGGTCCACCAGGTCCGCCCCGTTCTCAAAAGTTTGGCACAGCTTCTCCACCTTGACCTTTAACCCTGCCACTCTGTAAATGCCCTGTAATGCAAGATACAAGAAGTAGCATGTCAATGACAATTAAAGTGATAGGCTAACATTGTGGAGCTTCAATTTAAAAATTGTCAATTTTGATATCTGAACTACATAGTAGTGTTCATATGGACAAATAAACACCCTAGAATAAAATAGTGTGGAAAGTTACACTGCCAATGGCAAGTTATACGTGAATAAACAATTAAAACTCGGGGCAAGTTTAAATAGCGTAGGTGTTCACACAGTACATCTATGGGAGAAAATGGGCAGGTGAATCCGATCAACTTACGATTTTTCACTTTTTTAAAGCACTAAATAATCATTTTGAAATACAATTTTTTTTCAAGGCGTCATTTTTAGACCTTATCAAAGACAATGGTAGCATGGGGAATCATGTAGCTCAGATTTGTTTCACTGTGGTAAATGTTAGCCAATACCTTTTATATCAAATAATTCAAACAAGCAAATACAGAAAAGAAAAAAAAATTGGACAAGGTATGTAACTTTGTGGACAGGGTATGTAATCATAGTGAACATTTTATATTCCTTTCATAATGTTTGAAAAAAAAAGTTGCAGAAATAAATGAAATAAAATGAAATGAAATGTGATAGAAATCTATCAGCATGCAAACTCTTACAGCATACCTTGACGGTTAATGCCCTCTTGTCGATCTCCGATATGCACTTGGTGAGGATGAAGGGGATCTCCCTGCCAGTCTCCTTCAGGTGTTCGGGCAGGCTGACCCCAAACACGTTCATCTTGCCCATCAGCCTCTTCCGGCCGCACTGGATGGCCAGCGACTCCAGACACTTCTTGTGACACGCCAGGCCGCACCGCTCGCATTCCGCGCCGTTGAAGTAGACGTAGCTGTCGCACTCGCGGCACTTCGACGGCGTCCGTAGCTTGCGGATCAGGTGCGTCTGCGCCGCCTTGGACAGGGTCAGGTTCTTGAACGCACTCGGGAGAGGTTCGATGAATCCTAGTGAAGAAATGCGTATAACACACATAATTTAGAGGTGACAACGGGCCCGTTGCGTTAAACTTTAACTGGAGAAATTTCTCTGGTTAAATATGAAAACTCTGGTTAGCATGATTTTACCATGCATTTTGCCATAGGAGAAAAACTCCGGTTAAAATAACCGCAGTTTTTCTCTGGTTAAAGTTTGATGCAACAGACCCCTGGTATCTCAAAAATGAGAAATGTTCAGGAGAGCCCAAAAGGGATAACCTTGCTAGTCACAGACTGCTTTTAATAAGGACCAGTGGTTCATACAGACCGCTATTCATATCGTGTAATTTCCTATACCTGAAAAATTGTTCTTCATAAAGCGAAAAGATGGTCACCCTTGATAAAGTCATGAGGACCATTATTCACAAGGATCGCTATTCATAATATAACAAGAGGGTTGCTGTTCATAATTGAAGAAGGTGATTACTCATAAGGACCATTATTCATAATTAGTCATGAGGGTCATTATGCATGTTAAGTCATAAGGGCCGCTATTCATACCAAACCGGGGTTGTTAATCATAAGGGTTGCTACTCATAATCAAAGAAGAGTGTTACTATTCATAAAAGAGAGGGTCGCTATTCATAAAGGTCAATATCCATAATAGAGGGTCACTATCCATTATAGCGACCCTCTTCTATTATGACTAGTGACCCTTTCCTTCGAAAACCAGCAAACCCCTCCCCCCCCCCCCTCGCCCCATTGCAGATGCATGCTGCCAACAACCAATGGTTAACCACCTTCAGAAATCTTGGATGTATTCGCACATGTCATATAATTAAGTAATTAACGAAGAAACTATAAAATAGAGGAATAAAATCAAGAAGTCTGTGACTAGCGAACTTACTCGACGTGTTGTCGACGGCAACCGGAGGAGCTTCTTCCCCTAACTCATCTCCGGATGACAGTGCCCCTCCCGTCACATCGCGGTTGATGACGCGAGGCCCATTACGGGGACTGGCCGAAGGGGAACCCGACTTGGTTGAACTGCCGCTGACGCTATCCGAGTCGCTGGCGGGATGGGCCTGCCATGCCTGAACTCTCTGACCCTTATCTATATAAAAAAAAATAATGATATAATTAACCCACTGGAGACTAAAATCAAGATATCTCGCACTGCAGTCTATGGAAAATGAGTGTCATAGTGAATCAAATTGTCTCCAACGAGGGTAATTACTTCAGTAGTGATTAATGGTATTAGATTAAGGTAAATGACATGATTGGGGGTAGTCCTCAACTTGGGCTGAAACTACTCTAGAATCAAGTAAACTATGCAAGGATTCTCCTGTGAAAATCTTGTAGTCAAACGTTGACTCATTTTAAAATAAACAATGTCAAT
>JZLH01S0062000.1:0-14212 GCA_001188425.1 Eucidaris tribuloides | reverse complement strand
AATCGTCATTGTCATTGACATCGTCGTCGTCATCATCATCACTATTATTATTAATATTATTATTATTACTACTACTATTGACAGGATGCCCATACACATTTCTGTCACACCTACATTGGAGTACTCTTGACTGTTCCTTCAAATGATAAAATTCTACAAATAAAACTTTTGACTCAAAAACTACAATAAGGTTCAAACTTCAAACTTACTAAAAGGTACAAGATGTTTTCAACAGACCATCCATTATACAAGGTTCATGCCATTTCTTTCACTTTTTTCCATTTACACTGTATTCTACATAGTCTACAGGCATTCATTGTATTGTACATAACCAGGTAAGCAATGCCATGATGAGCCATGCATGGCAATGTATTGTTACCCAGATTCAGATATTTCAGAAAATTTTAATTGAATTTTCCTTACAAAAAAAAACGGATTACAACTTCAAACTGAATTGAGCACATACATGTAGCATGGAAATTCATATCTGTCAGTATACTTCAGTGATTTACAATTTCTGATCATCCTTATAAGTCAAAGAAACTCTATTCATCAATTGTAGCTCTGATTTTCTGTCTGCATTTGTGCAGAAAGTTTTATAAATTATTGTAGGTTATGCCTGTTATTCTTTGAATTTCTTTCAGTCAATATGACTGCAGATTTGTCATTATGATTATTCAGAGTGGAACTGACAGAATACATCATGTTACTATGGCTGTAGAGTCAAACTTAACTTCAATAAATAGGCCTTTAGAGGGGTACCGAGAAAAGTCCTTCACAGAAGTCCAAGTATCAAATTCTATGATATCTGTCAGTTCAATAAACAAATGAGCCAAATTCAAAGTTTTCTCCCATTCCCAGTGCACCCCCTCCCTGCAACCTCCGGCCATCTTTCACAGTACATAAGGTGGTCCTGACCCTCATTCCAAAATAAGAAATGCAACTAGAACTACAAATTTGTTGTGCCCACAGGACACGGATGCCCCCGTTAATGCCATCAGCAAGGCATTTCTTAATTCTTTGGGCTGTAAATATTAGTGTCATTTAACTACACACCAGAAATCAAAAATGGTCCAGTATCTCTGAAGTTATCATGCCAAAACTGATTTGCATACATAATGAGCTGTGACCTTTGACCTTTAAAATGCAGACTCTGAATTTGAACTTGATCTGTATTTTAAGGTAACCTACCTTACATACCAAAATATATCTAAATTCTTTCAATATTTTGTAAAGTTTTTGTGCAGAGACCAATTCTCATATACAAATGAGTTCAGACCTTTGACCCGCGGACTCCAAATTCAAATTTGACCTGTAATTTAGTGTCATCTACCTATGTACCAAAACCTTTTAAATCCGTCCAATATTTTTCAAGTTATCGTCCGGAAACCAATGATGAGCTGTGACCTTTGACTTGTGAGCTCCACACTCGAACTTGACCTGTATTAAACTTAATAGTGTCATCTACCTATCACCTTTGTACTAAAAATCTTTTAAATCTGTCCAATAGATCTTTTAATTTTATCGGGTGGAAACTAATTAGGGGGACGGACGGAAAGACAGATGGACAGGGTAATGCTTAATGCTCCCTCCAGACCATGTCGTGGGGGGCATAAAAAGTGAGTTTTGTGGGTATTTTTCAATCAAGATTTGATATGGCTTCCTCCCATTTTGAATAAAGACATGAAGATATTTTTTTTTCTCTTCTTTTTATTTGTGTACATAGACACATGGTGTCTCCCTTTCAACAATAACTGGTAACACTGCTGCCTGCTCCTGGAAAGAACAACATTTTTAAATTGTCATATTTGATATTATGTTTGAGCAAATTTTAAGGTAATGCATTTATTGGGAATTTCTCTGTTGGACTTTGTACAAGGGTTTGATCCTGCATGGATGCAAAATAATGGAACTGGCTCTGTAAGAGGAGTGGTTTTTCTGTGCAGAAGTTGCAAAAATTATCATGGTGGGGGTAGGAGGGGGTGGGAGATGGGGGATACAAACCTGCCACCTCAAAGAAATGACCTCTCTCTAGAGGTAAGCAACAAAATAAGGTTCACACTATGATAGGAGATTTTGCAAACTGTGAATTGCACTTTACACTTACAATTACACCAAAAGTAATTTTAATTCATTATCAGGTGGTAAAACAAGTAATTCAAAGTAATTTAAGTCCTTCCAAGAATCAAATAAAAAAGGTGCACTTTCAATCGAACTTAGAATAGAAGCCCTTCCCTTCCCTATATTTACGTAATGACACTCAAATTAGAATTCTGTTTTTCTTGTTCAGTTGACTAAACCATAATAAGTACATGCGCTGCTCTTTGCAGAAGCAATATAACAACTCCCTGGAAGGTCACCAAACAAATATGCCCATCAAATATTGGTTGAGACGCTTGATAAATAACTGGGGATCTGGAACAGAAAAAGGAACATGTGTTTGACTACAAAAGTCTTTCTAATCCTAGGATAAATACTAGCTGACCAGAGCACACACACTGTTAGTCAAGGTATTCCCATAAAAGGTTTTATGGTGAGTGAATAGAAGTTGTATAGCATCAGGGTACGGGAACAAACATACATGTAATATATTGGCATTGTGTGGTGGTGGTGGTAGTTGGATCCTCGTTCACTCGTGAGATTTGTTTTGTCAGTGTCATATGCATGTGTATGAGCTATCATTTTGTTAACTGGTCAGGTTTAAATGACCTCTTATGTTTCCCCCACTTTCTAATTCTTCTATTGTGTTATGAATCACCTTTCTTTTTTTTCATCCCACCATATCTTCTTGCTGCTTCTACTACATTCTTCTCTCACTCTGTATTTATTGAGTCATCCCATAATTGACACTACGATTTCAGCACTTGCTGTTTTCTCTGATTCAATACACCCCACTTTGAATAAAACCCACCCAAGCTGTAGTCTTGGTTCCAGACCTTGTGATTTTTTTCTCTCTCAAAGTAGCGGGCAGCTGTGAAGCACCCGCACCATGCGATGGCAGTCCTTCTAGATAGTCAAAGCAGTTGGCTGAGAATAACAGTTTCCTTAGCAATATAAGATGGGTTAATCTAAACGTCTGGAAGCCAGACTACCCAAGCTGCTACAATAACTTTCTACAACCCTGTTTATGTGCACATGTATCCACACACACTGTACTTAAAGGGAAAGTTCACCCGCTTTGAAGTTGACTTAACCCATTCAATACAAGGACCACATATTTGTGGTTTGCATTTTTATCTTGGAATGTGGCTGTATTTACCCCATCTAATGAATATGTTAAAGTAGAGAAAAATATCAGCTATTCAATGAACTGGGTGCTATAATGTCATAATGAATATTCATTTTGTTATGAATTTTTAAATGAGATTTAACTAGAATATTCATAAACTTATCAAATTGGCAACAGCTGTTGTTATGATGAGGCTTTGGGTTGTTCCACTTTGTTAGTGGGTGATGTATTGAAGTAATTGAGAAACATATTTTACAGACGTGTTTATCTTTTTTATGTCATTTAAAAGTGAAAGTTATTCAATCAAAAATTATTTTAGTCTCAAGAAAAACAAGATCTTAAAAATTTCACCAATAAATAATTACTTAGGCGAATGTTTGACTCATCATTCAATACCCATTACCCTTTATATATAATTGACTATTCCAGTATGTTGCAGAGTTGATGAGAAAGCAAATTTTTAGTGATTATTTTACTCTGGACAGGCTCTAGTATTGAATGAGTTAAGTAAAACCAGAAAAATGAGCGAAACCTATTAATGAAGGTTTGGTGAAAATCCATTAAAGGTAAATGATTTTCAATTTCTGAGAAAATGGCACTTTATGAAACTTATGTTTTACATGACAAATGGGAAAGCTGCTCACATGTGTCATCACAAAATTAAAACTTCAAAATATTCATAACTCTTATTCTTTGATGGATTTTTCACCCAACCTTTATAGGTTTCTCTCATTTTTCTGCTTTCCTCATTAGGCCCCCCCCCCCTCTCAAAAAAAAAGAAGAAGTTATGTTGCCCTCAAGTGAAAAATTTTGAAAATTTGGTTGGTCTGTCAATTATGTTTAAATTTTTTTTTTAATTTTACCACAGCAAAACCCGGACTTAACTAATACATCTGTACTGTATGTACGGTACTGTGCAAGAACAAACTTGTGTAAGATTTGAGTTTCTCGATATATTCTTTAATGGGTCTTTCCAATGGGCAAAACACATATAAAATTGTTATTTTAAGCCATTAGATATGAATTTTAGTACATTCTTTGCTCAAATTTGATAGTTTTTCCCAAAACAGTGAATTTGTATATTTTGGGTCTGCAAAAAAAAAAAAATAATTGTGACCCTGTTTTTTGCATTTATGGTCAGTCACTTGAGGGCAACATTTAATTTTTTTTTTTAGGCCTAATAGGGGTATGGTGGAAATTTTGAAAAATCTGTGACTTACCAAGGTGTACTCTCTTCTCTACATACAGGATGACATCCTTGGCATACTTAGACCAGGCCTTAGCCCTCTCCAGGGCCAGGTCTACCCCTATCTCCAGCTGCATCAACCAGGCATCGATCTCCTCCGAGTTCAGTTGGCCTACAAAATAACAACCAAGAGAGGATAGATGTAACAGACATCTTTCATCCACATCTTCATCATCATATTATGCCATCTTCGACATGAAGTTTGGCCACCATGGTTCTCCAGCCAACTTGATTCCCTGCAGCTCATCTCTTCGCTTTCCCATAAGATGCTGTTGAGCTCCATCTCTTGATGTCATCAGTCCATTTGATTTTCTGTCTATCTCTTGCTCTTGTACCCTCAATTGTGCCTTCTCGAAGTGTACTTGTCAGGTTTTCTGCACTTCCTCAAAGCTAATGGCCTGCGTAGTGCATATTCCTTTGCATGAGATCACACAATAAGGCTTTCTGAGTTCCAGCTCTCTGTAGCACGTTGATGTTACTGTTAGACATTTTCCTTTTCCAAATAATTCTCATCACTCTCCTAAGACATCGCATCTCAAATGCATCAAGCCTGCTCTTGGAGAAATTATTGAACTGTGAAGACTTACATCCATAGGCCGCCACAGAGAATACATACATACCATCTTAGTAGTCTCAACTTCAACATTACAAGGAGTAATATGAATAAAACAATAGCCCAAATTGATGACAAGTCACTGCAGTTGATGTGATGTCCAAAAAAAAAATAGAGAAGTTCGACTGCGTGCAGTCCATGGGTATGCCTCCGCCCAGTGCGCCCACTATGTAGCAGCTAACAACCTAATTATATCAACAGTTCGCACTCCTAACTGAAGTTATAGGTTTGGCACAAAGTTCATTGACCTTTGACAATTGACCCTGAGCTCTGGCTCCTGTGACTCTACCAAAATATTTGTCTTATGGTTTTCAACCTAACCGCCAAATTACATCAACAGTGAGCACTCCTTACTGAAGTTATAGGGAGAAAATGACATTTTGAGAACAAAGTTCATTGACCTTTGACCCTTGACCTTGACCTTTGACCCCTGTGACTCTACCAAAATATTTGTCTTTTGGTTTTGAACCTAACTGCCAAATTACAACAACAGTGAGCACTCCTTACTGAACTTATAGGCAGAAAATGACATTTTGGGACAAAGTTCACTGACCTTTGACCCTCAACCATGAGCTTTGACTCCTGTGACTCTACCAAAATATTTGTATTTTATTTGCGCACCTAACTGCCAAATTATATCAACAGTGAGCACTCCTAATTGAAGTTATGGACAGAAAATGGCATTTTGGCATAAAGTTCATAGACCTTTGACCTTTGACCCTTAACGGATTTGTCCCAAAATCTAATCAATTCATCCTTGCCTAGTGGTCCATCCTTGGTCCAGGTCTCATTAAAATCCCTCCAGCGGTACTTGAGTAATCTTGTTCTCAAGAATGTGCGGACGCACGGACGTACGGACAGACAACCCGAAAACATAATGCCTCCGGCTCCCTTACGGGGCGGAGGCATAAAAAATGATGTTTTTTCTACTAAGTGTATTAATCTATCAATTAAGTATTCATTACATTATGTAATTAATTAATCATAAATTAGGTAATTAATCTCTTTGTTCATTCATTATTTATTTATTCATCTATAACAGCTTCCTTTTGACAGGATAGTCTCTTCCATTTCCAAAGGTACATTGTAAGAGAGCTCTGCTTAAAATAACAATAAGCATTTCTTAATTACATAAAAATACATTCAGACAGTATACAGTAACTAAAAGGGGAATTAAAAGCACAGTAATATACATGTAAACATCAGATACATTTTGCTTACTATTTAGTTTATAAAGAAAACAATTAGACATTAATATTAAAGAAATAAAACGTTGAAATACAAGTTTGATAGTATGTTCGATCACCAAGGTAACATTTTACAAATAAAAAGAATATCAATGTAAAAGTACATAACACATGTAGGACAACGATCAGCCATTTTGTTACTTTAGGGGAGATCATTTTATTCCATGCACTCAGTTTTGTTGAGGATTAGACATGGGCCACTGTAAGTGAGGATGAGTGATGCTCTTAATTACCATGGAGAAATTTGATAACTTGTAGATGATTTTAAGAAAGACAAATATTAAAGGGAGCAAATCTCTCCCACCTTCCCCCCCCCCCCACCCAACTGGATCTTCTATAAATTGGTCCAGGGATGTTTCAAATGAGAATTTGCACTGACCCCCATCCAACAAAAAGTTAAAAAAAGAAAAGAAAAAACTTCTTCTGTTTCTGAGACTGTGTTGCAAAGATCATTACAAAAACAAACACAAAAAAACATCTGCATGACATAATTGTATGTTTTCTCACTTTATGTTTTCTATTCACTACTGAATATGATCAATTCATTATTGATGATATTTTACTATCACAATGTGACGTAATTATCCAAACACAAACAAACCATCTGCATGACACAGTTGCAAAGATCACCTTCACTTATATCCCCTATTCATTATTGAATATAACCATTCATGAATAGACTTAAAACCATCACGTTATACCATTGCATTGTCCGTATAAATATCCAAACGGAAGTAGCATGTATAGTAATCTATCATCCCCCTTTAACCCGCACCACCACTTGGCTACAATAAACACAAAACATTCCGCGTCGATCGGGCCGTTTACCGCACCGACACTCCTCTATCGCGACATCTGCCGCGACGATCACACTCATCACACTCTCTTGCCAAACACTGTGGAATGACACACACACAGGTTCCTGTATGCTGTAAGCATACTATTTTGTCACAACACACATTGATAGCGGGTGCCTACTGTCCACACGCATCTCTTATTTTTTTTTTGTCTCTTCACCATCAGCTGGTGATTTGTCACGATAACGTGTTAAAGGTGGGATGTCACAAAGCGGGACGAGAGAAAGTTGTCATCAATGAAGTTGACAAAATCGCAACTCTATATTTGTGTCTATCATAATTTATGTTGTTTGCTTTAAACTATACATAAGATCCACAAGTCAAAATGACATATTTTCAACATAATTAAAGTGATAGGCTAACATTGTGGAGCTTCAATTTAAAAAATTGTCAAATTTTGATATCTGAACTACATAGTAGTGTTCATATGGACAAATAAACACCCTAGAATAAAAAAGTTTGGAAAGTTACACTGCCAATGGCAAGTTATGCATGAATAAACAATTAAAACTCGGGGTGAGTTTAGTGTAGGTGTACACACAGTAAGTCTATGGGAGAAAATGGGCAGGTGAATCCGATCAACTTACGATTTTCACTTTTTTAAAGCACTAAATAATCATTTTGAAATACAATTTTTTCAGGGTGTCATTTTTAGACCTTATCAAAGATAATGGTAGCATGGGGAATCATGTAGCTCAGATTTTTTTAACTGTGGTAAATGTTAGCCAATACCTTTAAGCATAGAAACCCTTTCATTTATTCATTCATTTATCCTATTTAATTCTTTATGTCCACTTTGGGCACAAATTTAACCACAGTCATACCAGGACAGGTGCCCTTTTAAAAAAACATCTTTTTTTTTCATTATCAATGTCGAAAAAATTTCATTTATCCATTCAATTATTTAACTACAATTTTGGTAATTTTATTAATTTCCATTGTGAGGACAAAGTAAACACTCTCATAGTGTAATAGGTAACCTTAAAACACCATATTTTCACTGTCAACCTTGAAAAAACCTTTTTACTCATGCACTCATTCATTTCACACACTTTTTTCTTATTTTATTCATTTTTATTGCTGGTAAAAAATCATATTAATACTACGAGAATTTCTCCATAAACACCATCAATATCAACGTAGAAACCAATTGATTTATCCATTGATATATGTATAATTTACATGATTTATTCATATATTCATTTCCACTGTGGGCACAAAATTCAAATACATTTAAACTATGACTGTTTCCCTTTAAACACTGTATTCTCATTATAAACATGGACATTTTTTCATTAATATTCATTTATGTATTTATTTTATTCGCTATACTACTGTATATGCTGAATATTTCGCGGTGGTTTTATTTTTGCGAATTTCGGGACTTACTAAACGCGAAATTTTTCACTTCCTGACATTTCTATACAAAGTGAATGCAAATACAGTAAAATTGCGAAAATATACTCTCACGAATTCCCCGTCTTGAAGCAAAATTGTGAAAATATATGGACGCGAAATACATGGCATATACAGTATTTGACTGAATTTTTTAGTTCCTACATGAGCAAAAAAATAAATAAATAAAATAAAATAAAAATAAATAACAAAAAATTAGAATTAAATCAATTTTCTTGACAGGTGCCCTTTGAAAGCATTTCACAATCAACATAAAATTCTTTTATTTATTTATTCATTCATTTCATGTACTAATATTATCAGCCCACAGGGAAATCTGAAAATGTTCCATTTTGGGCAAAAGTAAACACATACTTATCGTGACAGGTATCCTTGAAATACCATATTTTTATTATCAACACAAGAAACCCTTTCCACCACTTCATCAGTGGCTGGGCGCTAACAAATTTTTCACACCACGATACCCTCCCTGATATGTTCTATTCGTTTGACATACAGCATTCATAGCTCTGTGCACTACGGCTTTTGAAATGGGACGTGGGTTGGAATGACGAGAATGTAGGTTATTCCTTTTATTGAGTCAATAGCTGATTGAAGCAGCCATGTGACATTTCAGCTCCTAGCTGGCACATTGGTTGAGGCACTTGCTATTGGAGTCTGTTCCATTCTATGTATATCTCATATACATTGGGAGTTCCATATTTTCAGTTCCCCAATCTCTACTGTACGCGATTTCATACCCGTTCAAGATGGGTAGCGAAAATTTGTGTCCCATCGTACCAACGAAGTGAAACACTTCTCTGATCAAATCCAAACCTGCTCAAAAATGCTAACTGTTGAAAGCTGTAAAATTTTCAAAAACCAATCAAAATGGTCTCTTGGCAGACTAAAATTTGGTTACAGATAATTGAGATAAAAATATGTATTGTGACTGAGGAATAAATGTTAAGATTACAGCCCAAGTATAGTTTTGGTGAATGGTAAAAACTTAAATTTTTCACAATTATGTTTTTAGATTGACCTATATCATCTATCAATGCCCTGAAAATTACTCACTCTGAAACTCTCCCAATTTGGAGAAACTACTCAAAATGTAAACAGGTCGGGGGGGGGGGGGGGTGAGTGGGATCCCCAACATTTCCCATAGGTAATATACTGCTACATGTTCTCCAATTTGCACATTTATTTAAAAATTTTCAGTGGGTTTGATGTTGTTTTCTAATGTCTGGGGTGACAATAGAACACTTTGTGAACGATTTGCGAAAAATTTGTCTGATTGAAGTGAGCTTTAAATGTACACACTTTTTCCATTTTTTTGTGAGCACACTTTGCAATTTTCTGTAATTTTACGACTTGTCACTTTATCTCAGCTCCTTCATATTAAAATCACTAAAAAATTATGCTTTTATCACAATTCTAACCACATGGGTATTATTTATAATATCTAATATTTTCAACAGCTGTTTAACTGTAATGCTGAGCAGGTTTGCAGTACATCTTTGTAGTATACAATATTAATTCTACATCAAACCCGCAATCAAACTGTATACATGTTCAAAAAAATAAAGAACATCAAGAGAGCACTTAAAAATGAAATGAATTCATCAACAACAAGTTACGAGGGTAGGCTGAAAAGTTTGTAGCCTGACTAAAGAAGGAGTTATCTTACAGCAATGAAAATAATCATGTGCTAAATTCAACCTTTTCTGATACTAACTGCATTGTTTCTATTCAGATACCTTTCCTTATTTTCTTTTACAAATGATTTTACATTGACAGTTGAGGATTTTGTCAATGGTCATTTTTGGGCAGATTTTTGATGGTAGAGAATTGCTCTTCCAGACAGGAGTCATCTTTCTGGGCTCTTTCCAGGCTCTTCTGAGATTCTTTCCAGTGTCTCTGCCACATTTCAAGCCAACATCTTACTTGAGTTGCATTCTCACCGGCGATGAACACGTTTGGGTGGATTTTTTTTAAACAGTGACACACGTCTGTTCAAGCAAATCTTTGCCATGAAAAATCTGTGAAAAAAATAACCATTTTCAGGAACCTCAACTGCCAATTTTAAATCAGTTAAAAAAATAAAAATGAAATGATATCTGAAAAGAAACGATGCAGTTTAATAGTATCAGAGAAGGTTGAATTTAATACAGTTTCATTGCTGTAGGATAACCCCTTCTTAATCAGGTTACAAACTTTTCAGCCTACCCTCGTAACTATCTCAGTACCACTGGACCAAAACAACACATATGTATGTGATATTCTTAATGTGTTAACATAAGGGTTAAATGTAAGTAGGAAACATGACAAACTGATGTACTTACTTCCCTCCCTTACATCACTGGCTGTTTCCTTGAAGACGGGCCCCACAAACTCTGAGTTGCTGCTGAGTGATACTAAACTCTCACATGACTGGAGGAAAGACAACAGACAAAACAAGTTTACCTCCAGGAATGTATAGTACATCTATATTTTCTTCACTGTTTGAAGCATGAAAATTTACCATCAGATTTTATTTAGTAAATTGTCAATCGAAATCTCAATGTTTACATTTTACAGAGTGCTTTTAAGCAAGTTACATCCATGGTTTTGTTTTCACTTCATGTATAAAAATTTTGGTTAGTTATAAAATGTGCCATACCTTTTTACAAATACTCAATTTGAATATTAATTCAAATGTGTTCATGAGTATGAAGTTATCTCAATAAAACAATATAAACATAGCAGTTTGCAATACAGCTTCACTATTAGTGGATGTCACATACATGTATGTAAATATGAAGCATTCAATTAAACAATCTATCAAAATATTCAAATCTAAATGAAATTTACACTTTGAGAATGTAACTATGCCTCAAACTTTATTTTGGAAGGTGGGATATTTATTATTCATAACATACACCATGTAGCTTCAGTGGAACAAACAACTGGCATCCATTTATAGTTTTTAAGTTTTCTGTTATATCATTTATATCAAACTGAATCTTTTGCAGATATATTCTAATTTGTCATTACACGCATTTAATCATTGACCTCTCACCTTTGACCCCGGGAAGCCCAACTGCATGGAGGTATGTTCCACATCTCCCATGAGGTACTCCGTCACACTGTTACTGAAGGCCAAGGCCAGGGCATCAATGGCCTCATACAGGTGACCTTTATCCTTCTCTTCATTATTGCTAGCTAGACCTGGAGGAGGGGGAGGGGGTGGGAAGGGAGAGGGAAGGAAAAAAATCAATACATAATATTTCTGGAGTCATATACATTGAGGGCAATAATCCCACCTCTGATAGAACGATTGACGAATGGGTCTGATACACCGATTATCAAAGGGTGCGACAGACCGAATGATAAAAAGGGTCCACAGGCATATTGGTCTAGCGGATCCTTTTCAAACAATCGGTCTATCAGACCATCAGACCATTTCTGGTAATCGCTCTAACAGAACCTTTTTGAAAATCAGTCTACTGGACCCTTTTTGATAATTGGTCTATCAGACCTTTACCCTAAATGAAAATCAGTCTATTGGACCTTTGACTAAAAGGGTTTCCCTGTACATGTACAATATGTATGCATTAAAATGCTAAAAGTTATTGTATTTTTCACCACTAAAATTTCTTACTATGTATGCCACATAAATAGCTAATTAAGACTTTGAGCAAGCCACGGCAATTTCAAATAAAACAAATAATAACAAATGAATTAGACTGAATTGAATTGAATTTAATTGAAAATGGCTTATGAATTAGGATGGAAGCACAATAGCTGCTTGTACAAAACATCAATTAAATTGACTTGACTTAAATTGACTAGAATTCAATTGAATAGAGAAAAATTGAATAGAAATGAACTGAAAATGGTTTATACTTCTGTACATACCTTTTATTTGTGCTATAAGCACAACGGCTGCTGTGTGAACGTCAGCAGACTTCAAGGCTGTATATTTATCTAGTATTCCACGTAGAATATTGAGCAGATCTCGCAGCCTCTCGTGGGCTGCTACCCTGATAGTTTCTGTCCTCTCTGAAATAAGAAGAAAATGGAAAAACAAAAAGTTGTTTCTTAGTAATTAGTTAATGATCAGTGCCATATTGCATTTAAACCTTTCACCCAAGAAAAACTCTGTGGTAATTTGCATTAACAAACAGACAGGTTTTTTTTCTTTATTGGTAAACTTGATGGTACAATTATGTTTCCTGGAGTTTTCATAATACCAAGATATTTCTCTGGGAATCTCTGGTAAACAGTTTATGAATTTGGGCCCACAATTACTGTGACATTATCATAAGACATGATTTTACACGACGAAAATTATTACAATTTTTGTTTGTCATTGAAATAGGCATAATTTTACATGATGGAAAATTTATTTTGTAAGTCAAGGATACTTCTATTCACATTAAACACCAGCTTTATAGCTGCACAAATTACAACAGGATATGGAAAGCTTAAGCAATTTCTATAGAATAATTAGCAGTATCAATGGTGCAATAAGGAAAGCAAGATTTAAAGAAAATATCAAAATAACAATCATCATTGACTCATTATCATCCCCTCAGTATTAATTCAGCGCACAAAGAATTAAAAATGTTGAAGTCTACATTGTGTAACAGTTCTCAATAAGTTGTTACAATAACATGAAAAGAGTTATAATCATTAAAGCCACTGGCTAACATTTATCAAAGTTTAAAAAAAATGTGAGCTACATAATCCTCCACCCTCCAAGTGTTTTAGACAAGGTCTAAAAATGAAGCCCTGAAAAAAGTGCATTTCAAAATGATTATTTAGTGCTTTAAAAAAGTGAAAATCGTAAGTTGACCGGATTCACCTGCTCATTCCTCCCATAGTACCATGTGTGAATCTAGGCTATTTTTTACTCGCTGCGAGTAATAATTGCATATCTTACCAGTGGCAGCATAAATTTCCAAACTTTTGTATTCTAGGGTGTTTATTTGTCCATTCAAACGCTACTATATAGCTCAGATATCAAAGTTTGACAATTTCTTTTCATTGAAGCTCCACAACGTTAGCCTATCACTTTAAATCATACCTGCCTATAAAAACCTTTCAATTAAAATAAATAAAGGTTATCCAGTTCATCACAAGGCTGGGTTTGTAACAATTTTTTCAGATTTTAGCGCTAAAATGTTAACATTTCATTGTGTAAAAGTTGTCAATAAGCTATTGTATCAACTTAGAAAAGAGTTATAATTATAAAATGCTACCTGCCTACGAAAAAGTGCCAATAAAACTTTCTATTTCCATAACATAGAGGTCATCCTGTTACTCGCAGGACTGGGTTGATTAAAATTGTTGAGACTGTGGCATTAGAAATATTTCAGTTTACATTGTGTAACAGTTGTCAATAAGTTGCATACATTAACTTTTGAAAAGATAATTCTGAAATGCTACCTGCCTAAGTGCCTATAACTTTCCAATTTCAACAACATAGAGGTCATCTAGTTTCTTGCAAGGCTGGTTTAATTACAATTTTTTTTTTTGGAATTGTGGCATCAGAAATATTTAAGTTTACTTTGTGCAATGCAGTTGTAAATACGTCAGTGCAATAACTTAGCAAAGAGTCACAATTCTAAAATGTTTCCT
>JZLH01S0061997.1:10058-20368 GCA_001188425.1 Eucidaris tribuloides | reverse complement strand
TACATGTGTGCATAAGTCTGAGTTTGTGATTGTAGTTTGGCTAGTAATTTGGCAGGTAACCAATTTAGTTTTTTAGTTTGTTTAAATGTTTTACCTGGGATTTGGAGGAAAAATTGTTTCGTCACCCCCCCCCCCCGCATTCTTGCTTAATCAAATCCACTTTTTTTTTGGAAGTGTCCCATTCGAATTAACATGTTGGATTGGGTCGAATAAACATTTTTGATTTTGGACCTGTTGGTCACACTTCCGACTTCCCTTTTATTTTAGATTAATTGTTTAATTCACCTTTTTTCAATTACCGAACAACTGGTAGAATACCCACTTTTGCCCCCATCTCCCCCGGCTACGCTTATAACTGAAATAATTCGCAGTCAAGGGTTTCAACCGGTTCTGAAAAGTGTGGGGGACAATAATTAGCGAGGGAACGAAGTGACCGAGCTTGCGAAGCGACTGAGGGGAAGGGTGTGGAGGGGGTATCCCCCTCCCACAGTAGGGAGCTTTTTGAATTTCCTGCTTGAAATAATGCAATTTGGTGCATATTTATAGTTCTGATCCCAAAACAGTGAAGAGGACAAATGATATGATGTCCCCCCCCCACTTTGAAAAGTGGAGTGGACATGTGCCCCCTTCCCCCGCCTGTTGACGCCCAGAGTTGGAGAAAATAGAACACGGATATCCTTTTAGTATCCCGACATTTTGGTCCGGCGACAGTTGCTCAAGTGACAATGTCTTAAAAAATAATCGGGGTTAGGGTTGACATTGGGTTTCTAGTTCAGAGTCTGGTTTTAGGATTAGGGTTAGTGTATGGAATTGTCATCGGAGTAAATGTCGTCGGAGCTAATGTCATGGAACTCCTTCATTGAATGACCAAAAATAAATAAATAAATAAATAAATAAATAAATAAATAGATAAAAAACGGTAGTTAAAAGCTAAGACTATGCACCAGACGTTGACGTAAGTATCATGTCACAAGAGTATTTTCTAATTGTCAAAGAGGGCGGTTTTCACTTGCACAATTTTTTTTGAGACACACCGTATTTCTTAATTTGTGTATTGCATTTTTCACCGGGCCCAATGGAACACGAGCTTTGACTGAATTGGCAACCATGTTTTTAGATATGCGAAATGAAATGAAATAAATAAATAAATATAAATAAATAAATAAAAATAAATAAATAAATAAATAAATAAATAAATAAATAAATAAATAGATAAATAAATAAATAAATAAATAAATAAATAAATAAAATAAATAAATCAATCAATGAATAAATAAATGAATGAATGAATGAATGAATGAATGAATGAATGAATGAATAAATAAATAAATAAATAAATAAATAAATAAATAAATAAATAAATAGATAAATAAATAAATAAATGAATAAATAAATAAATAAATAAATAAATGAATAAATAAATAAGTAAATAAAGCCACACATTACATTTGCTCGCATCAAACATTTCTGATGGGACATGTCTAACATCTAAACCATTTTTTTTAAATCGCTGCGCCCCCTTTGCCAGTATTGACAAATAACTTTAGAAAGCCAGAACAAACAAACAAACAAATAAACAAACAAACAAAACAGGTCATGTCATCGCTCTCATCTACAAGCAAATGTAATCATCAAGGAAGAGTGCAGATTTCATATTCAATATAAATTACGTATCATTTCTTTTTATAATTTATGACATTTATAAATAAATAAACATTAATTGTGATATGGCACTCTAAAATCAACCCTCAATATCAACAGCAACAACAAAACCGCAGTGAGATGTGAAATAATATCTGATATTCGTAATTTTGGTTAATATCGTATCAACGTACCGTATAACATGTGGAATTAAGCGTCATTGGTCATTTTCAAACTCGATTTATTTCTACACAGTCGTCTATGAATATGGTATTTGATATGATTTCATATAATTTTATAACAGGAATTTTCAAAATTACTCATAAACTGACGGGGCAAGATTTCGTAATCGGATTGTAACGACAATTTAAATCACATTGCAGTAAACATTTCGCTGGACACTATAACGCACTTTGATAATGTACATAATCAGTGGGAGAAAATCGCAATGCCCCGACTGGGATTTGAACCCAGGCCTTTTGGTCTACAAAATCAAATGATCTACCAACTAAACTATCCGAGCTCCGGAACACAGTGTCGAACTTGCTCTGAGTCCCTAGCCCGTCTAATTATCTTGTATTGATATTATTGTTTGAATTTGATTAACATTTTATTCAATATTCGTATTGTGCAATTTTAAAGATCGAGGTGCCCATATCTCACGGCATGTACTGTCATCTAACACTTTCACACCCTAAGCCTCCCATTTTATTATCCTCTGTAAGTAATGTCCTATACCATCAAGCTTCTAAGAAATTATTTACGAAAACAAACCTTCAAAATGAATAACAACGTGTCTACAACACTGATAAATTCTACCAACACCCTCCAAAATAAAATGTCTGGAGTCCGGCCTTCTCTTCAATCAGCTTTGATTACCATATTCAACCTTGCATAATTAAAGCCACAAGCTAACAATGACCACAATTTAAAAAAAAAATGAGAGCTACATAATCCTCCTTATCAAAGTGTCTTTGAAAAGGTCTAAAAATGAAGCCCTGAAAAAAATTGTATTTCAAAATGATTATTTAGTGCTTTAAGTAGCGAAAATCTGTCATTGCTCAGGTTGACCGGATTCACCATGTCTATTTCCTCCCATAGACTTACTTACTCGAGCAACTGCCCAATTTTCATTTCAATGGCTTATCCTTTATACGAGAAAAAAACTTCACAATGTATAAATTATGAGCCCCAAATTTGAACACTGCATTTTTTTGTAAGGTCTATAACTTTAGCAGGATCAAATCTGAGTACAAAAATGGTTTGTAGTAATAGCAAAAGCCCGTAAGAGTACAGTGATTTTTTTTGTAGGGAGAAAAATTACTATACAGGGTGGCCCAGAAAGAATGCTACACGTGCGATCGTTAATTTCTTCAACATCATCCACAAAATGCCATTGGTGATTATGTAATTGGTTAGAACATTCTTTTTCCAACAAAATGATACCATGATCATTGATTTTGATTGAGTTGTTTGAATATTAGGGCTATTTTTCTGAGGCAATGTAATTTCCTAAATTTGCTATTTTTACTACTCCAGCGATCATCAGAATACCGAAATATGCTCGTGGTACGTCATGCCATAGAATAAACTCTGTCCAAAGTGCAGGAATGTCCTCGCTTTGATAAGGAAGACGATGTGAGCTACATCTCCCATTGTCATCGCGGTATGTCTGCTATGGCACACTGAGACGCGAGAATATTGCGGTGTTCCGATGACCGCCGCTGATGAAAAATTGGCAAATTTGGGAAACGACATTGCCTCGGGAAAATGGCAGCAGGATCCAAACGAATTATTCAAAATCAATGATCATGGTATGTTGGAAAAAGAATGTTCTTACCACTGAAACAAAAGCCAGTGAATGACATATTGCAGATGATGTTGAAGAAATTAGCGATCGCAGGTGTAGCATTCTTTCTGGGCCACCCTGTATAGTAACCGAATTGGTTTCCAGTTTTAGGATGAAACAATAATAAAAAGAAAATGTTAAAGTCAATTTCTTAAATCCAAAATTTAAACACGTAAAGACGATTGAAGTGCAAACATTATAATTTGAGATTCTTCAAGTTTAAGTTGTAGTACACCTCTCTTTTTTTCTAAAACACTTCAGATACAAAATTATTAAGCACTACAATTAGCTTTGAAAGTAAAGCAACATCACGATATGGCAGACATAACATTCATTACTTTCTATAGGCAAGAATATACGAGTAGTTACATAATGAGTGGTGAGAATAAACGAGTAGCTACATAATTAGAGGTGAATTTGGTGGGCACAAGTGTCCGGCTTCCGTCGGTTTAAACGAGTCACACATCGGGCAGTTCTGACTATGGCCATTTGATTGAACCGACCCGTCGTCGAGCGATTCGCACCCCGACGTCCCAGCGCGCGAATCGCTCGACGACCCGCTCCACGAACTCGCACCCGATGAGGAGTTACTCTGATGAGCCTCGAGCATTTTCTGCGTGACGTTGTCGATGATGTTATAATATTCGAACCCTCTCATGACAGATTTGTCGGAGCTGTTGCCGGTTCGATTGTCTATGAATAATGGTAGGTTGCCATAGTAATTTGGCGGGAGGAATTGATCGAAATTGATAGGGGACAGGCGATTGTCTGCACGTAATTGTTTGTCAAGAGCAATTTCATTTGCACGATTTAGTGACCCTTGTCTTCTACGCCTAGCTGCCAATCGCTTCAAAATCACGCGTTCGCGTTGAGAAACATTTTCATGACCACGTTCGACGGCGGGAAGGGGCAAAACAGACGGCAACTGTGTTTTCGACACACTTTGATTTTGTAACGAATCGGTCTCAGTCCGCGCAGTCGCTGTAGTCGAATACCGCAATTTGCCGACCGGCCACGAAATCTTACGATCAAGTCTCGAGTTGCAGTTATGATTCTCACTGCTCGTCTGGAATCCTCCAACTTTCAACGAATCCACAAATTCCGACATCACTTCCGGTTGACCCCAGGTGTAGACTACCCTTCCAGTCGTTTCAGCGCCCATTTCCCGACGCTGTTCACGCGTCTGAAACACGTCGCTGATATTGACCTGCGCCGCTTTAATTTCATCCTCCATACCTTGTCGGTGTTTCCCGCGTCTTTTCTTGCCCGGTCTCCACGAGATGCCCGTCCCCTTTTTCTTATCTTCACGTTTCCACGAGTCTCGATCCCTGGCCTCCACGGTCAGACCGCACTCTTCGACGCGAATTTTGGGCAAGAAAGGTTCCCGCGCCAAAATGTTCACCGACGATTTGGCAGGCGACGTCCGGCGATCAAAGTCGTCTGGAAGCAAAGCGAATCTTGTCTTCGAATTCCGGTTGTCGTATGTGGCTTGCAGCCCAGAATGAAGAGCCATATTTTGTCAATAAACTATATCGTATTCTTGCGTGGATAACTGTTACAAAACAGGTTCGTCATTCCTAGTTACTTGTTGCAAAACACTTCCATTTTCTTGACATGGTGAACGAATGCAGCATTGCGCATAATCTCACATCGGGTAACATGATGCGTTCAAGTGTTGAATACCTTCGTTGAATGTTTTCAAAACCGCATTTGACGACAATTACCAACTTGTTGCTAAGCGATCATAATGACACAAAACAAATTATTTATCATGTTAAATCCACAAATCTCTTATCAGTATCCAATCGTATCATGCTATTCGTTCAACAATATTTTCATTATTCACATTCACATTTACCAGTGATTGTTTGCTTGTATTCGGTATCCACGACTTGTTAAAATGTTTACTCAACGCCTAAATCGAGCTGATAGTCTGATAATAAAACGATTTTCGATCACTTACAGGCGGCGATCAAAGTACTTTGGGCGCTGAGTAGGCATATCGTGATCAGAATTTTGTGAACTTCGACATTTCAATGACATTGATAATCGAGCGAAATACGTGGTCATTAGTGCATGTAGCACGGGTAGAGTGCGACTACGTGAATCTTGGTGTATTGCTCTAACCGGTGAATGGTAACTGACAACCACGACAAGATGGTTATAATACATTTTCACGAGATATTCTCAGATGTTCCAGAGTACAGAGGGGAATGGTTAATGGCCACTTCACTTCCAGCGTAAAAGAAATACATCTGGATCTAGATATCCAACGAACAATCATAAACAAAATGAACAGTAGTTGACTGCCGCATGCATGTTATAACAGACGATTAAATTCCCATTTTTGCGATACTATCATAATTGCAGTATCACAATATCTTCAGAACGGTATAGATCCCTGTCGCTGAATCTATATCGGCTAATTTGTTTTCACACAGTATTTGCGATCACCTCCATGTAACTATTGAATGCTGTCCCAGTAATTCTCTGTTTCGGTGTTTCACCGTCGTGTGGGAATTGACATGATGAAAGTTGAAAGTCAAATCACGGTTTAGCCGATACCATATCTCCGCTACACTTGTACCGATACGATCGTGGAGGTGCTGCGTCGTTCACCGTTTGATCACCATCGTCTGAGCCACATCTTGTGCTGCAAAATCGAATGACAAAATAAACACTATAAAGTGAAAATGTTGTTGATTTATCAATAAAAACATAAATAAAAAAAATAAAAAATAAATCTTTACAACTGAACAAAAAATATCGTCGGTATAGAACCAGAAGGACGTTAACGCAGAACCTGTTAAGGGCGTTAACGCAGAACCTGTTGAGAACCAGAAGGGCGTTAACGCAGAACCTGTTGAGAACCAGAAGTGCGTTAACGCATGCAGAACCCGTTGAGAACCAGAAGGGCGTTAACGTTTGTGACTTTCTAGATAGTGCCCTTCTGGTTCTCAACAGGTTCTGCGATAACGCCCTTCTGGTTCTCAACAGGTTCTGCCTTAACGCCCTTCTGGTTCTCAACAGGTTCTGCGTTAACGCCCTTCTGGTTCTAGCATATACCGACGATATATGACCGTTAAAATCACTTCATCATTAATTGCAATTGTAATGCTTATTTTGTTTGATGCACCAGCTGCCTGTAACAAGAGGAGCAAACAGTATTATCAAAGTACTATTCAGACCCTTGGTGTTTTAAGGAGTAACCAATGTACAAACACTAAAGTCACCATTCCCACCAGCGGGTTGAGTTAAAGGGCAAATTAATGTGACAAGCAAAGAATACCACAAAATTTGATGCAGAATTCTAGGAGTGCAGTGCGGCCTTAGGAAAGGGGTTCACCGGTTCATCACCTCTCAAACTCCAAGAACAAAAAAGGTTCTTAAAGGTATTGGCTAACATTTACCACAGTTAAAAAAATCTGAGCCGCATGATTCCCCATGCTACCAGTGTCTAAAAATGAAGTCCTGAAAATTTTGTATTTCAAAATGATTATTTAGTGCTTTAAAAAAGTGAAAATCGTAAGTTGACCAGATTTACTTGCCCATTTCTTCCCATAGACTTACTGTGTGTACACCTAGGTTAATAAAACTCGCCCCGAGTTTTATTGTTTATTCATGTATAACTTGCCATTGGCAGTGTAAATTTCGAAACTTTTGTCTTCTAGGATGTTTATTTGTCCATTTGAACACTACTATGTACCTCAGATATCAAAGTTTGACAATTTTTTAAATTGAAGCTCCACAATGTTAGCCTATCACTGTTCCCATTTTATCCCAATAACAGCCACTTTTTGGTGCGTTTATTAGCACCATTTGACGTTGAACGGATTCCCTTTAGCTCCGTCTTGCCCTAATTGGTACCATCAAGAACCATGTGCACGTAAAATAGTCGATAATAAGTACCCATTACTTGTGTTGTCAAAATGGTACCGCTTTTAGTGTCAAAAAGGGGTCTCAAGGGGACCCTTTTTAAAGGCAAGGTTCACCCTGACGTCTAGTTGGTTAAATAAAAGAAGAACAATGAGAGAACATATTCAATGAAAGTTTGGCAAAAATCCACCAAAGTATAAGAGAGTTATGAGGTTTCAAGTTTTAAATTTGTGACGTCACATGCGAGCACCTCCCAATATGTCATGTAATATAAATTCCATAATTTGCCATTTTTTAATGGTTCATGATAACTGAATTTTTTTTATAGAAGCATGTATGAAATAATGTTTCTGATAATATATTGAATGCACAGGTGAAATCATTTTCAAATTTCTGAGAAAACGGAACTTTTATGGATTTTATATCACATGAAATATGGGGAGCTGCTCGCATATGACGTCACAAATATAAAACTGTGAAACCTCATAACTCTGTTATCTTTGGTGGATTTTCGCCAAACTTTCATTCATATGTTTCTCGCATTGTTCTGCTTTTATTAAACAACTTAATGCCAGGGTGAACCTTGCCTTTAAGAACTTTCTTTTCTTAGGGTGTACTATACGCACGCTCTGAAAGAAGTAAGAGGTGACGCAGCACCCCAATTAAGCGGCACCCTCGGCTCCCAAGGGTATGTATGCTTGCAACCAAGAAAACCAGGAAGCTTCACTTCCCTTTACGAAACAATTTTATGCGACTTACTCTCTAAATGTCACGGAGCTAATTCCCACTCCTTATTAGGAACCAGTGTCACTCCTTTTGGAGCTGAATTTCGGGGCTACAATGTGAAGAGAGGGGAAAACCCGTCATTTAGGAGCCAAATTTAGTTTTTTTTCACTCTCTTATATGTTTAGCTCCAAAAGTAGTGGTCCTTAATCACACTCCTCACGGAGTTGGAATTATAGCTCCGTAACATTTACAGAGTACATTGATTTTTAAGACGGTTCGGTCAAAATTGCTTCGGGCAGTGATGCAAAAAGAGAAGAACAACGATTATATTCCATAGGATCCATCAATGGCATTCTCCATCAAGCCATATGAATCACGGGTGAAATGGATTCATATATTATAGACACCGAGTCCTATACGTCGTGCCCATATACCTACCCTGTGGCCTGTTCCTGCGGGCTAAGAACTTAGGGAAAACATGCATCAAGCAGTCGATCCTTGTTGTACAGCACGGAAATACCGATTAATTAGTCACATTCTAAACTGTACAGTGTATTTGGACGCGACGTCATATCAATCAAACATCACGGAGATATAGATCCACACGATATTAATTTATTTATATACTTGTCAAACAGAGAAACTGTCATTATGATACAATTCCTAATTCCTTGACAATACAGAGCAGTGGGTCGATTGTATACAGGTGTTAAAGGTCTGCAGAAAGCTCTCTCATAATATTTCGAGGCCCGAACTCCGCGCATCGGCGTGTGAACAGACTGATATCAGATTTCAGATTGTCTGATTGTTACGTGTTTACTTCAGTGAGTGAGGTCTTTATCATGTGAGTGAAGGTTACCAACTTGAGACGCACGGCGATCTTTGTGTAGAACCTGGTAGAATTTTGACTGGATAAATGTGTCATTTTTTGAGGGACATTCGAATCAAGGATACTCGCATCCATTCATGTACAACAATCAAAATAACATTTAATTGTTTTGTGTGAATTATGTATTTGACATATTTTTAAATTATCTACATGTACGAAGAGTCTGACTTTTTAAGAGGGTAATGACACATTTGATAAAATTGTACTGTTTCAAAGTTTTCGCCTTTAGGCCTATTCTTTTTATCTCAATCATCTTGGGAAAATTAAACATCGATATCACGAAACTACGAGTATCCTTTGATAACTTTAAAAATCCTTTATGACAGCAAAACAAATCATTATATTCAAAAGAAAATAAACATGTAATCATGTATCATACTTTATGGATATACCGTATAACTCTCTATATCTTATCTTATCTTATCTTATCTTATCTTATCTTATCTTATCTTATCTTATCTTATCTCATCTCATCTTATCGATCTCATGTATCTATCTATTTATCTATTTATCTCAAGGGCGTAGGCTGGGGGTGCACTGGGTGCACCGCGGATTCCGCCCCCCCCCCCCCCGAGATCTCGGCCGTCGATCGCGCGATCGCGCCGAAATCGGCACGCACGTTACCCATCACGTAATCTACAAGACTGTATAGTTAATTACCAGGAATTAATTTCATATCAATTAATTATGCTGATTTATGCGTAAAATCATGATTAAGCCGTAAATCACTAATTAAAGCTCCAAAACTGCTAATTTTGTGTCTGGACACTCTTTTCAGCATTCTTAGCAAGTTTACTTGAAAAAAATCCCGGAATCAAAATTGACTTCCTGTGTATTTTATTTTTTTTTTTTCAAATTTCTTATGTATTTCCTTGTTTTTTCAACCTTTTGTTTTCTATTTTTTTGATGAAATTTGTCGGGACACTTTTGCGGTCATAAACAGCACAAAATTAATTAATTTCAACCAATAAAAGTAAAATAATCACACATTTATGAATTTTGGCTGAAAACACAATTTGTATTGGAAATATGTACACAAAATTCACTTTTTGAGCGATTTTTGGGGTGACGTGCAAGTACAAATGTTACGTAACTTGGGACCGCGTACCCGGGACGTCGAAAATTTGGTCTCAAAAGATGCGCAACATTCAACAGAATAAAGTCATGAAACGCCGTGGCAACTGCTTCGCGCGTCGCAGACATTTTTCGCGAAACGTCTAGGGGGCCGCCCCCCCCCAGCCTTTTTAGGGTTAAGCTCAGAAATTTTGCTCCAAAAGGAGTGGTCCGTAATCACAATCCTTATGGAGCTCGTGACATTCAGAGAGTGAT
>JZLH01S0061989.1:27934-41123 GCA_001188425.1 Eucidaris tribuloides | reverse complement strand
ATATTGGCATAGCGCCCCCTGCGACATGAAGCAGCACAGTTTTGACTTTCGCGCGACCGGTACGGCACAGTACGAAGGCGCCTTCTACCTCGTGGTTTTAGCGGGGTGGTGCAGCGAACGGGGAAAGGCTTGTAGGGGAAATCCCCTACCGTATATTTAACGATGTGTTACGGCATCGCCGTTGAATTC
Source organism: Eucidaris tribuloides (assembly GCA_001188425.1). Taxonomy (NCBI): domain Eukaryota; kingdom Metazoa; phylum Echinodermata; class Echinoidea; order Cidaroida; family Cidaridae; genus Eucidaris; species Eucidaris tribuloides. The sequence goes on along the minus strand of JZLH01S0061989.1, from coordinate 40,934 downwards.
ATCACGCATTGGCTTTGTCATTTTTGTTTGGAAACGTATTCAGATCGGTTCTTTTTTTCGGTGGAATCTATTCATTTTTTAAAAGGTTTGCATTAGTAAAGGAGACACCTAAAATAAAAATATTTAATGTTATTTCCGGTCAGATCTGACCAATTTTTACACACGGGCTGTGTATGAAATATTTTATTTTTTCTCAAAAGGCATAAAAAATTTTCTGTCGGCACCTAAAAAAAGGGACGGGCGGGTTTCCGGAAACAAAAAATTTTTTTTTTAGGCCCTACAACAAAAGAAGATCATGTTGGTACTGCCATAATACTGCCGTTAGTTGGATTTCGCTGATATGTCTGGCTAGAAGCAGATACGGAGGATTAGTGTAGCCAGACTTGCCAGCTGTACAATTGACATTGAATCAGATTTTCTCAGATGCGTTTCCATCAGGGTTGGCTGGTAAATCATCATCATCATCAGGCATTGTTCAACCATTGTTGGATGAAGCCCTCCTCAATCAATTTCCATTCGCTTCTATTTGCTGTCATTCTCTTAAATGTTGCTGTGTTTGTGTATGATGATATTTCGTCTCTCCACCTTCTCTTTTGTGGACCCCTTCTTCGCTTGCCTGTTCTTGGTTGCCATTCTGTGAGTTTCTTGGTCCATCTGTTGTCTTGTGTTCTATATAAGTGTCCTGCCCATCTCCATTTCATCTCTTTAATTTTTACTATAATATCTTTGACCTTCGTTTTCTGCCGTATGTCAGTGTGCTTCACTTTGTCAAGTAATGTTAAATGGAGCATTCTTCTTTCCACAGCTCTTTGTGTTGTTCTCAATTTATGTTCCATTTCTTTAGTTGTAGACCAGGTTTCTGCTCGATACGTCAATGTTGTTAAAATGCACTGGTCAAATATCCTTCTCCTCATTGCGAGTGGTATTTTCATGTCAGTTAAAAGTTCCCTGTACGTATTAAAACATCTCCACCCTCCTTTAATCCTTGTCAATACTTCTTCTCTTGTATTAATTATCCTCCATTTTCAAGGTTTGGCCCAAGTACTTGTAACTGTCGACTTTCTCTAACTGGTGATGGTCTATTCTTATTTCCTCTGCTGTTTCAAAGTTAGTCATGAATTTTGTCTTTCCCATATGCATCTGCAAGCCAACCCTTTTACTTTCAATGTTCAGACTGCGCAACTGTTCTTCCATATCTTGTACAGAGGTTGTAATCAGTGCCACATCGTCTGCAAATCGCAGGTCAGTTAGTTTTTCTCCATCTATGTTGATTCCTTTTCCTTCAAGGTTGGACTTTCTAAACACGTCATGCAATGCTGCTGTGAAAATTTTGGGTGATAATGTGTCCCCCTATCTGACACCTCTATTTATCTTCACTTCTTTTGAAATATCATTATCGATGTGGATTCTTGCAGTAGCATCTGTGTATATGTCTTCCAAGATGAGAATGTAACCTTCTTCAATTCCTATATTTCGTAGAGCATCAAACATGTCCTTATGTTCTATGGAGTCGAATGCTTTCTGGAAGTCTACGAAACCTAGACAAAGATTGAGCTGGTACTCGTTGGACTTTTCAATGAGCTGATTGATTGATTGTAGATGATCTGTTGTTGAAAATCCTCCTCTAAATCCCGCTTGCTCCCTAGGTTGATTCTGGTCTAATATCATCTTGAGCCGGTTTTGAATTACTTTGGTAAATACCGGGCGGTAAATACCAGGTGGTAAATACCGGTATTTACCAGTACCGCCTTGCTATTTTTGACAAAAACGGGATATACTGGGAAATACTATAAAAAAGTTATTTCTTGAAGGATAATAACTCAAAAATGTAGAGATTGTTGTTCAGTAAGTGTGATTCAACACAAAATACAACAAAAAACGAACTTAGCTGATGGTGGGGAACTAGGGACTCATTCTGATTGGTTGGACAAATTTTATACACAGGCCAATCAATACTAAAAGTAGGAAAATTTTAAAATCACCTGCTTTTATTCTAGAAATTGTTTTCAATCATTTCAGTCTGCAAATATCTGATTTGTTCCATAAGTCCAAAACACAAGCATACGCCATAGACAGATATTGATTTTGTCCCTGTATATTCAGTAAGATGAGGGCCGCACCCCACAAAAAAGCTACATGTAACCCCGGTGGCATCACTTCCTATTTAAAGGCGTAACGCATGATTGTTCTCCAAGTAAAAAAATACCCCCTTTTTCGCGTGGTTTCAAGTACATGTACATTCTCAGCAATTTTGACCCCTTTTTTACACGAAAATGGGTACAAATTAACCTTTAAAAACAATTTTGCATTTTGCATTTCAAGTACACTTTTACAAAATCACCCCTTTTTTGACATTTCAAGAACAAACACACAAACACATTTTTATTTCAAAGGAGAACTCTGTTGTCCTTTTAACTGTTTTAATTCTATCTTTGAGGAAAACAAATAACGTAAAAATGTAATACCAGATTTAATTAAAACCACTTGACTGCTATGGGCTACTTTGCACAATGCACCATGTGTGCTGAAGGGTATAGGCCTACACTACACGTTTCCTTATGAATGGGACTACATGACCAAATAGCAATGCCAGTTGGAGTTGATCGACGATACAAATTGTTTCTGCCAGAATTATTCCCAAATTTTTACCTTCTATGTCCATGAATATTTCCCTACTAGGGTTGATATATTCATTATTCAATCCATTGATAAATTTTCCTAACCTCTGTCATCGAAGTCCCGTACAACCTCCACTGTGGGTCGCCATTTTGAATTTCATATTGGTACTTTCCCCAATTATTCTGTCAATATCTCAGATTTTTTTAAAAGAGTGACCTCTGTAGTTCATACCTTAACATCTATGCAAGTGCAAGCTGCACTGTGTAGGGGTATTTATACTTCAGTGCTGTCTACACGTAAGCATTACCTTAAGTAGGTACATGTACAGACCTTGTAATCATGTATATGGTCCGCGTGCATTCAAGTGGTGGTGGTAAGCGAGAAATTGGCAAGATTTCTAGGATTTCACATTTTCGTGTTCACAAAAAATATACCCTTTTTTAAAAATATCGAGTACATCGTCGACAAAAAGGACCCTTTTTTTAAAATTGCGTACATTTATGTTCGCGAACATACTTTCAAAATACACCCTTTTTTCGCGAAAAAGTGAACGATCATGCGTACACATGGTGAACATGAGTGACGCCACCGGGCATGTAACACCTGAATAATGTACTGTGTAGTAGTTCTGTACAGTAAGTGAAATAACACTGAATGTTTATCACAACTGAAAAGAGGTTTTTAACGGTCTTTTCATTTGAAATTTATCAGTTCAAGGTGGATTTGTGTCAGAAGAGTCCAAATGAAGGGCATTAATGGCCTTTTTAGTTGACCTTGTACAACTTCAAGAGTACACTGCTAGGTACATGTATTGCCCACGTATTTCCCAGTATTTCCCAGGTATTTCCCAGTATTTCGCGGTATTTCCCAGTATTTCCCGCCTGGGTGGCGTATTTCCCGGGAAATTGCCAACCCCTGGTTTCCATGGAACCATGTTTTCATGTTCTGTCTAGATATCTGTGATTCACATGAAAAGCATACCCACTGTATACATGGCAAATGATGCTAGATCCCTACAGCCAAGGTTGGCATATTTCCCGTCAGAATCTTATGATATCCCACTCAATTGTCCGGGGAAATATAAATTTCTCCCATTGACTTTGTACACGAGATGCCAAGTTTATATTGCACAGTGTCCGGGAAATATGATAAAAAGTGGGAAATATGCCAACCCTGCCTACAGCAAGTAAACCTGTATGTCAGTGACTCAGTGTAGTATTACCAGAAACTTATTTGGATGTAGAATTCAATAAATTTGTTTTAATTTTTTTGAAAATTGTATTCTTTGTATACTTTCAGCACAGACTGGTAAATAAAAGCTTGGACCTGCCATGTGTGCCAACTAAATGAAGGTTTTATCATTGCATTATGTAACAAGTGTTGAACAATGTGATGTAGATGATATCCTAGTTCTAAGGTTAATAAAAATGTAGATTGCACAGTGGGAGGTAAAAGTCAATAAAGGTAAGATAACTGAAGTCCCATACTAACGCTATTAAGACTACTGCAGTCTGCATCATATTTGGTTATAGACGTAGCCAGGATTTTTTAAGGGGGGGGGGGCCTGGGTGGGTCAAAACAAGGCAACAAAAAAATCAGATTCCACAGGAATGCGTTCCATAGTCCAAAAAGCGAAAAGAAAAAAAATCATCAGGTCCAACACAGAAACCACTTCGCATATTCTAAAGAGGTTGTTTTTAGGGAAAAAAGGGGGTGTTGGACACTTCTTTTTCTAAAAGGTAGATGTTTAAACAAAAACGACACCCACTCCCTTCCCGTTTGCCTATGCCTATGCCTTGGACATATGTTGGACATTTTTACCTGTCTGCTGTTCAATAAAATGAAGGAGTTCCATTATTTTACATTTCTGAAGCTTGTGGCAGAACACACAGTATTTTACAGTCACAAGGAGATTTCATTCTGATGTTGGTGTCAAGTGTTGATGTTAATTCAGCACTGACATGTGACACAAACACAAAATATGATAACAGGCTGGTGTTGTGAGTGGTGTTATGGGCTGATGGATGGTGTTGAAAGTTGAAAATTATTTGTAAACTAGGTTAGGTCTCACAAAGCTATTTAATTCCACAAATAAAAATGCATTTACAAATCTAGCAAAACTTTGTAACATAATGTTATACTTTGTAAACTTCAAAACACTTGATGTTCCAGTTTATTAATATACAGTACATGTTTGTGTTTATGAATATGATATTAATTATTTGTATGTGCATATGTACATACAAATTGACATTTATGTTTTTGCCTTTATTTGTATTGTCTTCTTCATATCTTGTCATTGCGTATTTCCAAGGCTTTTATTGAAAAACACTGTCCAAATCTGAAAGTAACTGAAGTAAGATTCAAAATTTACTTGTAAGCTTGTTGTATTTTTTCTTGCTTCTTTACATTACTGGACTGGTATTCTGCCCCCCCCCCCTCCCCTCCATGACAAAAAGGGCATAACTGACATTCTGGTGTTTTGGAGATATTTGAGCAATAATGTATTTTGTTCAACAAGTAAAGCCTATCTATAGTGTCCTGTTACAAGCGGATTGATGAACAAAGGGACATTTAATTAATAAATTTTTTTTTTCTGCCATGTTTAACATGATGATACTGAGTCCCCGTACATTATAACTCAATTTTGAAGAAAAAAAATGTCAGTTATGCCCTTTTGTCATGGGGGGGGGGGGGGCAGTATTGTCTAATTATCTTATTCCCATTATGAGTTTTGTATAATATTGTAAATATTTTGATTATTTTGTTATTGTTCTCAATACCCATATTTGGTGATGAGAGAAATAAATTCATTTCATATTCAATCATTCATTCACAAACAGTCTAAGCCAGAAGAAGTGACTACAGCAGTAAAAGCAGCCATTGATGCAGGCTATCGTCACATCGACTGTGCCAGGGCCTACAACAATGAGAAAGCAGTGGGAGAAGCCTTGGCAGACAAGTTTGCAGCCGGTGTAGTGAAGAGAGAAGATTTATTTATCACCACGAAGGTGGGTTTTTCTTTTGGGAGGAAGGGGTGGGGGTGGGGAGAGGGGGTAAGTACACTGTAGTTAAAGACAGAATACGAGATTTGCATGTCAGAAAACGGCAAAATGAATGAGATCAGCTCAAATCATTCACAATGTGAATATTAGTATAAATAAACATCTGTCATAGAACCTTTGGGTAGAATACATAGCTTTCTTTGGTGAAAATCTGGACATTTAAACTTCAAAATTTACAGTGACGTTGATGTGCACAGGCCATTCCAAAATTGTCAGATCAGCCGCTAGCCGAAGGTCGCGCCGAGTTAAGCCGTTTAGCAATCTGTGTGCCACGCTGGTCATGCGAACGTACATATTACCGCGATTTGCAATTTCAACAAAATTTAAACTCGCGGAAAGAACAATATTCTGGTAACATGTCGTTATTAGTTTTTCTCATAAAACAACAAATTTATGACGTATGGATCTGAAACTTTCAACACATCATTTGTAAGTACTAAACTACCGTTTGGTATTGATAATGAAGGGAAGTAATGGACTTGCAAATCCCAAACTCAGTCTGTAAAGTAGCAGAATGACCTGCCTCCCCCTTCCCCCCCCCCCCCACTTCCAAGTTGGGTGGGTTGCATGTGTGTACTACTTTTGTTGCATTTAGGGGGTCATTTTCGGCCTAGTTTCTCACGTGAAATTCATCCATGAAATGCTGAAGTGAGGAGTACTTTTTATAGAATCCATGCTGAATACCCCAAAAAGTTCAAATAGAGGGTGAAATTTTGGAAGTCCCCCAATGGGGGTCTGAGAGTGATTTCCGATATTTTGGAAACTACATGGTACAGTACCCTCCCCCCCCCCATGGGGGTAAAAAATTGCACCATTTCCTAAGGTAGGGATTTGGCTACATGGGGGCTTGTCTACCCCTGATGTGGCTGATGTGTTTGTAAGATTTGATTTCGAGAAAGAATGATGTATTTTTTCATGAAACTTTCTAGATGTATCAAGTATGTATTACAAATAGTAGATTGATTGATTGACTTAAAAGGGTTCAAAGGTTAGGTCAGAGGTCACAGATAACTTAGTACACTATGTAGGTTATAGTCAACACTTCGTAAATTGATATATCTCAAGGACTTCAGGAAAACTTCCATGAAATTTGACAGAAGTGTCAGAACAGACAGAGAGAATGAATAAATTTGGGGTCTAAAGCTTTAACTTAAGTCTACAAAATTAACCTGTTAATTCCCATAGAATTAACTCATGCTACATCTGGTAATTCCGATTCCCATAGACAACAAGTTTAAATTTTATAATTTTTTTTTTGCTCAGTGTATATTTATTAAATTCTAAGTAACTGGAATAAATAAGGCATTAATATTTTGTAAGGAGAAAAAACCACATCATAAAATGCCATTTCCCTTTCAGTCCTGCTAAATTATGGTATTCCAATGTTTATTTCAGCTTTGGAACAACAAGCACCACCCGGACGATGTGGAGGAAGCATGCAAGGAATCCTTGCGGGACCTGGACTTGGACTACGTTGATCTGTACCTGATGCACTGGCCAATGGCATATCAGGTTAGCTCTCTCACAGCGTGTTTCTATTGAGTATACCATATTTATCTGGTTAAAATTTAACTGGCTAATAGCGGTGAGCAGTGTGTTTCTATTAGATTGCATTTTCCGCAAAGTTCAATAGATCGTACGATTGCCGGCTAAAAGTTTGTTGACCAGGGTTGCCGCAAGGTATTGAATTGAATTCGAATTGAATTTGAATTGAATTGGATTTTTGTCCGTCATTAGGAAATTTTAGTTTCACTGTTGACATTGTACAATACAAAATACACAAAATATAAATTACATACAATACACAAATAATAGTCTAATGTTACCGTAGAAAGGAAATGAATGAAATAGAATATATATTACAACGGACACCGGAAATTCTCAATTGGCAAATATTTTGTATTGATGGATGGTATAAATGCGTGCTGGCATGGTGCCGTGTACATGTGTGTACATTTGCCAAAACAGTTTCATCCAACCATTCCAAACACAAACTCACAAACACACACACAACACCACACACACACAAACAAACACACACACGCAGAAACGCACGCACATACCTACACGCACACGCACAGATGTCACACACACAACACAGACACACAAACACAAGACACAGAAAACACACACAACAAAACACTACCAAGACAGAGTAGGCAAGCAAAAAACACCTCAAACTTCGCTGCCGGCACCAAACGCGTAATGCACACAGACACACCGCCACATATATGCGCAAAACATTAAGCACCCTGTATCTATTTTCATTTTAAATTTGAGAGAAGATCTTCGAACTTTTGCATTGTAGACATGAATCGTGTTTGGAACAGACGACGTTATCTGAAATGGGATTTTGTGTTTCGGGTGCACGCAAGGTATGCCTGATCGGTTTAATTTGAAATTGCCAAATTGAGTGGTGGTGTGGGCCTGCATTATCTGTTTGATTTTGGTCATGATATCTCTCTTCATGCAGTCTTCAGGAGGGCAAGGTCTACCGCGACTATCGTTGAGCAATCTTTCTCGCTGTTCAAGCCTCTTTCGTTAGCCTTAGTTGCGTTTGGATAATAGCATTACTATATTATACACTCATAATACTCTGAATGAGTGACTTGTAGAAAAGGACCAATGAGCGTGTTGTCCGACCGAAGCTTTTTCAGTGGTTCTGACAAAATAAAGTCTCTGATTGCCTTCTTTGATAGCTGCAGACATTATTTGACCATGTTAATGAATTATTTAGCAATAGTACCCAGGTATTTAATTCTCTTGACTTGTTCTACCTGGTGTTTCATGTATCAACACACTGCTCATGTCAGCCGTGATTACGCTCGAAAAATCTATGATCAATTCTTTAGTTTTTTGCTACATTTTAATTTCAAATAATGATCATCACACACATTGTAGCAAAATATGAGATTGTTGAGAAAATATGTATCGAAATGCGTCTCGGGGGCCTGTGGCCTTGTTTGTGTGCCAACTGAACCAAAAACATTCTGACTTTCATGTTCAGCATTCTATTACCCCCATTTTCAAACCCCGATACAATCACTCTTTCTCTTAGACTACGTTTCAATGTTGAACATTTCTGCGTGTGAAATCCTTTTCAAATCTAACAATAAAAATTTGTTAAGTTCTTCTACAAAAGTTTGTGTGACCTCGAAGTCCGGTTCAAAGAGCTTTGGTTTATAATCCCTGTAAATAATGGTCATTGTCTTCAAACGCAGCTGTTTTGTTTTTGCGGAATTACTTCAAGCTTACTCCTCTATATGACTGTTTAATTCTTCAACCTGTCTCTTGATTGTTCTTTTGGCAACTTCCTTTACTCGTGTTTTGTTGCGTGCCATTAATGAACATTTTTCTCGTGTAACAGCGGTCCCTATAAGTTCTATTTGGTGACCACGTTTTATTGTGCGGCGATAAATCTTAAATGTTTTGCAGCGTTTGCACTTGTCGACACAGAAACTTGATGTAGCTGGTGATAAATATTCCGTGCTTCGTCGACCGAGTCGGCTGAATGGACAATAGATCCCAGTCGGTGCAGTCAGCGAGGCTCGAAGTTCATACAGCTGCGGTCTCGTCCAGGCGTACCGTTGCCTTAGTTACAGACGGCTCCGTTTTAGCTTCTGTCTGTAGAACAGGTTAGCAATGAACATTTCTGTGGTCGGATTTGTCCAAGCTGATGACACGTTAGCAGTATAAGCGTTCGGAGACATTTCCATAAACACTTATCGAGGTGACGTCGTTCCCTCTGTGGGAATGTCCAATGTATGTTCGGAAGGTTGCTAACACATTTGTTCAAATGACACTGAATTGAAGTTCGCCCATGGATGAAGATGGGGGCTTTCAGGGGAAGAAGATGAGATATGATGTGTTTCTCAGCGATACATTCGCTCGTATGCGCTTACGATCTGCTTGGTGATGTGACTACTTGACACAAAATAATCTGTGGGAAATTCACGTGGGAGGTAGTAGGGCCTAAGTCCCACTGTGACGAGTTCGCAATATCAGGCGTACATACAGTCTCTTTTACGGTACAGTTTTGACACCATTTTTTGGTGATATTAGACATACACCCCCTCCTTTGTTTTTCCGGAATCCTCTGTTCTATCTCTCTAACTAATCGAAAAGTGGAATTTCAACTGCACTGTCAGGTATATTTTTGTTAAAGCCATGTTTCCGTATAGCATTAAGACAACAATTCCCGATATTCATGCATATATCTGGTCAATGTTTTCCAGTTCCTCCATCTCTGTCGGCAGTGACCGTAACATTCCACTATCATTGACGGGAGAGGGTGGCTTTGTACCCTTTTCTTGTCCGTGTTCTTAAATCCCGCCCCTCTTACCTCGTTTGCGTGGTTTGATTTCGCGAGGAAAGTTCTCGTATTCGACAGGCAATGATCCCGCGGTAACACCGCGCAGGTTGAGAAGCTGGGTCCGTGAGTATTCCAAGCAGTGAGGGTGCGGCTCAGTTTCCAAAGTGAAAGTGGTCGAGAACATCCAAGCAAGGACCAGAAATGTCAGGAAAGTGGCCATTATTCTTCTTGAGAGTATAGACAGCATATTCACGGCGACAATATCACAAAATAACGTAAATAACAAGTTTTAACAAACATTAACAGGGAGACCCCAAAACCAGTGATGGTCGCCACAGTGCGGCGCCCTTCAAAGTGGTTGTGGAACGACCGAGGTCAAATTAATGTTCAGTTGAACACATGCGCACTGCAGCCAGGTTTCATTTATTCTGAACATGTGATTTTGTTGATTTCCAGTTTCTCGCCAGAAAATACCGCAACGGGCTGTTTCTGTTGACATCTTACGGTATCTTACGGTATCTCTCCCGCTATTATCCTACAAAAAGATGGATAATTAGCAGCTAAACTTTAGCCGCTAAAAAGATGGCTAATGGCAGCGAATGTCTGTTTCTATTTGGCACTTCTACTCCATTCACCAGTTCATTCCGGAAAACTAGCTCCAATAGAAACGGGCTGTTAGTCCCACATGTTATATTTTGTGTTGAGTTTCTTTTATATGAGGCTGTCACTGCCTGGGACAGAGAGGGTTAAAGGATGTTATTTTAGTTTTAAATCAATTTGAAAGTAAATAATGGTAAATAATTAAATTAATTAATTAATTAATTAATAAATAAATTAATTAATTAATTAATAATTGATTATAATAATTCCTAAAAGTGCAGCCTAATGTGTTAAAGCCCAAGTATAGTTTGGGTTGATCACACAACTTTTCATCAATCTTTCAGAAAACAATTCATTGTCACCCCTGACATCAGAAAACAACATAAAACCTACTGAAAATTGTTTGTAGTGAAAAATTGTGATGTATATGTGTATGTATATTACCTATGGGAAATGTCAGGGGTCCCTCTAGACATTTACATTTTGAGTAATTTCCAAAAATAATGCAATAGTTTCAGAGTGAGCAAGTTTCAGGGCATTAACTCTTTGGGTGCTGAGTTCTTTTGGACTTACATTGTATGTGTCTGATCCTTCAAAAAGTAAACTTTTCTATTAAAATACAAATGCTGTTGAGACAAGACATTTTTTACCCCTTTAGTTGGTTCAATGTGTCTTCATCTTATGATGAATATCATTGGTTAGAACTTCAGTGATGTTTGTCATTCGAATTAAAAAAGTATGGAACTGATTGTCTTCTCTGCGAACCGGTGGGCCGATAGCACCCAAAGTGTTGATAGATCACATAGGCCTACATCTAAAAAAAACAATTGTAAAGAATTTAATTTGGGGGTTTTAATGTTACATATGTTGCAGTCAAACAAATGCAATTGAAGTGCAGCTTAAGAGAACTTTGCTTCATATATATTCCATTATTGTCCCCCCTGAACGAAGTTCTTTAGGGGACTATGTGGGTTCCGTACGTGTGTGTGTCTGTTTGTCTGTGCAAATTTATGTGAATTTCTTCAATAACGCTTAAAATGCTACTTCTACATTTCACAGCGGATTTTGATTCTGTTTGGTTTATCTGATAGGGCTTGGTGGGGGCTACCAAACTTCTAGGGTACACAGAATTCTGAAATTCATTAATTATGCAAATTTATGTAAATTTCTTTAAAAAACACTTAAATGCTACTTCTACATTTCACAGCGGATTTTGATTCTGTTTGGTTTATCTGATAGGGCTTGGTGGGGGCTAGAATTCTGAAATTCATTAATTATGCCAATTTATGCATATTTCTTTAAAATTAATGAAAAAATGCTTCTTTTTCATTTCACAGTGGAATTTAATTCTGTTTATTTTATCTCATAGGGCTTGGGTGGGGTTTCCAAACTTCTTCACAGAATTCTGAAATTCATTAATTTTCCAAATTTATATAAATTTCTTCAAAATAATGAAAAATGTTACTTCTACATTTCACAGCAGATTTTGATTCTGTTTATTTTATCTGAGAGGGCTTTGTGGGGACTTCTAAACTTCTACACATAATTCTGAAATTCATTAATTATGCAAATTTATGCAAATTTATTCAAAATTAATGAAAAATGCTAACTTCAACAGTCTTGCCATTCCACAGATCTACACTTTCGGCGGGGACATATATAAGCTAAATATTTTAATTTACTGATTCACTTGTTTTTTCAAGGAATCAACTGTTAATGTGAAGCAAGGGCTTGGGTGGGGTTTCCAAACTTCTTCACAGAATTCTGAAATTCATTAATTTTCCAAATTTATATAAATTTCTTCAAAATAATGAAAAATGTTACTTCTACATTTCACAGCAGATTTTGATTCTGTTTGAAAATTTATATAAATTTGGAAAAATTAAATGAATTCAGAATTCTGTGAAGAAGTTTGGAAACCCCACCCAAGCCCTTGCTTCACATTAACAGTTGATTCCTTGAAAAAAACAAGTGAATCAGTAAATTAAAATATTTAGCTTATATATGTCCCCGCCCGAAAGTGTAGATCTGTGGAATGGCAAGACGTTGAAGTTAGCATTTTTCATTTAATTTTGAAATAATTTGCATAAATTTGCATAATTAATGAATTTCAGAATTATGTGTAGAAGTTTTTTGAAGTCCCCACAAAGCCCTCTCAGATAAAATAACAGAATCAAAATCTGCTGTGAAATGTAGAAGTAAACATTTTCATTATTTTGAAGAAATTTATATAAATTTGGAAAATTAATGAATTCAGAATTTCTGTGAAGAAGTTGGAAACCCCACCCAAGCCTATGAGATAAAAATAACAGAAATTAAATTCCACTTGAATGAAAAAGAAGCATTTATTCATTAATTTTAAAGAAATATGCATTAATGCATAATTAAGAATTTCAGAATTATC
>JZLH01S0061989.1:15145-27909 GCA_001188425.1 Eucidaris tribuloides | reverse complement strand
TTCAAAATAATGAAAAATGTTACTTCTACATTTCACAGCAGATTTTGATTCTGTTTATTTTATCTGAGAGGGCTTTGTGGGGACTTCTAAACTTCTACACATAATTCTGAAATTCATTAATTATGCAAATTTATGCAAATTTATTCAAAATTAATGAAAAATGCTAACTTCAACAGTCTTGCCATTCCACAGATCTACACTTTCGGCGGGGACATATATAAGCTAAATATTTTAATTTACTGATTCACTTGTTTTTTCATGGAATCAACTGTTAATGTGAAGCAAGTCTGAATAGTTCCATATTGAGCAACTTATGGAGTGAAGTGTCATTGTGAAACACCTGTCACCTTTTGTATGTGCATGATGAAAAAAGTGACGTGCACAAAAGTTGTAGGTATAAGTTTACCCCATATCTAATGTTGTGCACATTTGCAGTTACAATGAAGGTACTAATTTCCAGTTAATAGATATCAACAATTATCTAAATGGGGGGTTTCAAGTGCCACGATATTATTGCGTATCCCGCGCACAAAGGAATGCGCGTATGTGCGCTGCCGTGAGACGCATGTGATATCAAAAATATCATACGCTGAAGAAAAAATATCAGATACATCTGGGTACTTTTGTATTTGTTTACCAGTTAATCAAGTTTTTCACACAAATAATGTATTATAGAATCAACCATTTTCCCCTAGAAATCATCCAATTTCGTTACTTCTGTATAATGTTCTCACTTTGCTTAATTTACTAAATTATATAGGAAGATGTGATTTATGTTGAATAAGAAGAATAAGTTAATACACGAAGAATAAAATCAGTGCGGGCAGTGGTCGCCATTGAAAGACTTGATGATTTGTACAGAATTTCATTAAATTCTAATTTTGAAAGCTTTCTAGAGTATTTAGATAATAATGATAATATTGGATGGCTTATTTTCGGTGGACACAGAAAATATTGTACTCCTTTATGAAAATATCGGACTTGTCTGCGACTCGTCTGATATTTGTCACAAGTCGTACAATATTTTCTTGTGTCCACCTCAAAGCCATCCAATATTATACAGGGTGGCCCAAAAAGAATACTATGAGTATGATCGCTAATTTCTTCATCATTATCGGCAAAATGTCATTAATTTTTATTTCATTGGTTAGAACATTCTTTTCCAATAAAATGATACCAAGATCATTGATTTTGAGTAAAGCGTTATGATTCTAGGGCCGCGCATTTTCGTAGGTAGGCAATCAATTTTCCCAATTTGCCAATTTTTCAACAGCGCGGTCATCGAACGCCGAGCATGTTCTGGCGTCTCAGCTTGCATAAGACAAACCGCGATGACAATGGAGACATAGCTGGCATCGTCTTCCTTATGAAAGCGAGGGCATTCCGGCCTCTTTGTCATCGCGGTTTGTCCGGTATGGCCAGCTGAGATGCCAGAATATCTCGACGTTCCGATGACCGCCGCTGTTGCGAAATTGGCAAATTTGGGAAATTGCATTGCCTCCGAAAAATGGCCCTAGAATCATAACGCCTGACTCAAAATCAATGATCTTGGTATTATGAAATTGGAAAAAGAATGTTCTAACCAACGAAATAAAAATTAATGACATTTTGCCGATAATGATGAAGAAATTAGTGATCATACTCGTAGCATTCTTTCTGGGCCACCCTGTATAAATGTATCTTTACAAAATGTACATGTGTTTACACAGCTGTTTCAATTGAGATAACAAAGAACTTTCCTTTGGTCATTTTCAAACGTGAGTGACACGACAATTTGAGAGTCACTAGGGCTCATATCTTCCCACTTGGAGGTTATGAATGAATGATGGCTACCATATTAGGTATAATGTAGGACTGGCATGTGTCATTACCTGTTGAATTTGAATTCTGCCTTTTGTCAAGTAATTATGATTAAAAAACGGTGCGTGAGTGACACAACAAATTTTGGACATGGGTGTCTGACCATTATCGGTTATGGTTGGATTTGTACCAGAGTAGTTCTCCAAAAAAAACCATGAGTCCTAGAACATATGCGTAAATACTAGGTGTTAAAAATAGAATTGGTTAATTTTGATATGTAATAACACAAAAACTATACACCAGATAATACTGGCATGAGTATGAGTTATAGCTGAAGAGTGAACATTTTTGTTGGAGATGGTTTCAATATGATATCAATAATCAGTTTTATGTATTTCATGCTTATTTAAAAAGTTAAGAGTTCAGATTTTGCTCAAAATCCAACCCCCTGTACAAAATTGAGACTGTACAGAAATCAAATGGTGTGTGTGAGAGTGTGTGTCTAGTCCCGACAAGATAGCATTCAAGCAATGGACAATGGCTGGAATAGCACACTTTGGAAACTTTGGTATACCGATTTCATTATGTCTCGGTTATATAAATGCTTTATTAATATTCATTAGTAGCTTAGCGACTGCTAGACTATTCACTATCCACAGCCATTGTCTGTTGCTATTGTGTGTGGACAAGGCACACACTCTCACACACACCATTTGATTTCTGTGCAGTCTCAATTTTGTACAGGGGGTTGGATTTTGAGCAAAATCTGAACTCTTAACTTTTTAAATAAGCATGAAATACATAAAACTGATTATTGATATCATATTGAAACCATCTCCAACAAAAATGTTCATTCTTCAGCTATAACTCAAACTCACGCCAGTATTATCTGGTGTATAGTTTTTGTGTTATTACAAATCAAAATTAACCAAATTTATTTTTAACACCTAGTAGATTACCTATCTAACATATATAGTCACAATCGATCATTCCCTCTCTGTGGCAAGTGGTTCCCCCCTTACATGCCGTGAGTGACACGACAAAATGCAAAAATACCCACATTAACATTAAATTACCCTTGTACTATTTCACTGTGTTACAAGATATAAAATTATTTTATGTAATTTTCATGGAAAACTATCATCTAAGATATCAAATTTCAAACAATATTGATGCCTATTGATTCCTTGCAAGTTTTAATTTTCATCCTCATGTCCACTTTTGTTTGAAAATGGCCCTTTGTATGCTTGCTTCAGTAATCTATTCCATTCCCTAATAGCAGCAGAATAAAATGAGGTACTTGCTGTTGTAGTACAAACAATGGGTAGATGAGAATTTTTACATTGACAGGTGAAATATTATTAATGTATATCTGTGTTTAACATAAATTTGATATATGAAATAGACAGTAGGTTATTTTGAAATTTATCCATGATAATTATTGATCATGTAAAGCGGGGGCATCCATGTCCTGTGTACACAGAGTTTCGTATATTTCTTTTTTACACAAGTTTTGTATATTGCTTTTTCTTTTATGCAGAGAGGAAAAGTTATGTTTCCAAAGGATGAAAATGGTAAATTCATTGCTGCTGATGTAGACTACGTGGACACGTACTTGGTAAGAAAAAAAAAGTGATAGACGTATATGTACCTGTTACAAATCCACAAACTATTTCTAATCTGATTCATCTGGTGTAGACAAAGTGAACAGTATACTTAAAAGTAAAACCGAAGTTTTCCACATTGCGGATTTTTTGCGGAAAATCACAGAATTTGAGGTATAATGTGAAAAATAGCAGTTTACCAAAAATAATAAAAATCAAGCCTTAAGATACCCCCAAAATATAATTTCTAAATATTTATTGAATAAAAGTAAACTAATTTACCAAATGGATGCCTATAGATGCCTAATAAAGCCAAAGAAATCCTGCTTTACCTGTAAATTTGTTCCCAAATCCAAATCAAAACCCCTATGGGCATAGTAAGCTTGACGTTATTTGTGATTTTTCCCAACAAATATTCAAGTCTGAAAATTGCATAGCTACAACGCGGAGAAAAACAAAATTTGACATTTCTAAAAAGGATAAAAACAGAATTTGACATTTGTAAAATGGAAAACTTTGGTCTTTACTTCAAAGGCGTAATTTAACAATGTTCTCACTTTTTTTAAAACTCTGAGCCATAAATCCCTGTGCAAGAATTGTCTGTGATTGAGATCTAAAAATGAAGCCCTGCAAAATTTGAACTCAGAAAACCTGGTTGAAATGATTATTTACTCCTTTAAATGAGTGACAATTGAGGAGTACCTAGTTTTGCCATGTCCATTGTGCCCCATAGAGTGGTGTTGTAGTTATGAGTGCGCCTGGTGCATAATTCACATGTAATGTTTATCCATACCCGGGGGGGGGGGTACTCAGATTTGGTTCCGACGGTATTGTGCATGCCGCTGAAGTCGAAAAACCCGACCCTTTTTTAAGGCGCTCATTGGGACGGAAAATACTAACCTATTATTAGGTTTTTTATTTAAGAAAAATGGCATTTTTGTGCATTTTTAGCGATGAGATAAGCGAAAATATCTTGGATGAATCGTCGAATTTCAAAATCATGGACCCATGTTTAAGGATTTTTCCCCCAAAACCATACCCATGTAAGGCAGTGGGGTTGCGAAAAAGTCACCTATTAGAGCGGCACACTCCCATTTACCTTACTAGGCAACGTATACCCCCCCCCCCCCCGATCCATACATATCTTGCCAGAGGCACCATAACTTTCCAATGTTTTGTATTCTAAAGATATATGTCTATTCAAGCCCTATTTTATCAAAGTTTCACACTTTTTGGACTGAATCTCAAGAATGTTAAAGAGTGTCTTTGATAATGAGCACAATCTGGACTGACACTGGAGTTTTGCTGTTAAAGCTCAGTGATATGATTGGGAGAAATAAAAGATGCCTTCAGAACCAAACTGGTTGTAAGATAAACCAAATGTACACCAGCTGGAGTGGATTTCCTATCTGGAAGAATTTGTTGTGAGTTTGTTCATTTACGGAGAATTAAGCATGAACAGGTCAGCATTTTAATTTTATCGGGACACAATAGATTTAATCCCCATAGACGACAACACTACAAATTTGTCTGTTACAAGGCATACTGACGGACATTATTCTAAAATGAGCCAACTTCTGACTACAAAATTTTCACAGTAGAATCCCTGCATAGTTTACTTGATTGTACAATAGTTTTTACCCCAAGTTAAGGACTACCCCCAATCATGTCATTTGCCTTTAAGAGCATTCATTCGTGACACATTTTGAGAGGCCAAAACTGATAGATTTGAAATTTCATATCAAATTCTGCAAAGGACTTGTTAGATTTAACTGCAATTGTTTGCACTGTCTACATCCACCCATGCCATTGATTGTGCAAAGTCTGAATGTCTAATGATAATTTGTATTTAAGTTTTTCTCCATTTACAACATAAGTTGGCAGGGGGTGTCGATCCATATTTCACATTGGGGGGGGGGAGAAAAAGTTAAAAAATTGTCAAAATTTTAGGCGCATTTATTTTGTGGAATAAATTTTAATCCAGAATTTTTCTTGAAAATTACATATTATGCAGTAATGCTTTTATGTTCATTTAATGGTTTTGTAGTGCCGTAGCACTGCTTTATATTTTTCAGGTTGTCCAAAAAAAAATTATTTATTATTATTTTTTTTTTTTTTTTTGGGGGGGGGGGCGAGAACTATGTGTCCCCCCCCAATATTTTTCATGGCGGGCCAAGCAACTGCCCCCCCCTCCCCTTTCAATGCCCCTGGAAGGTGAGAAGATCTATCCCAGCAAATACCATAGTAAAATAATGTGAGTGCAAAATCATGACTACCACACAGCATTTTAGATATTGTACGTTTATCATGCACAAATGAGATATTGGAAAAATGAATATGTCTGCAAATTAAGTATGTGCTGGGCAAAATCAGTGTGGTGCCTCAATGTCAGCCTAGTTATTATTTTGTATGATAGGGAGAATTAATATTATTTCATTTTAATCTCCTCACACCCCCAAACTCACATAACAGGCTATGGAAAAACTGGTGAAGGATGGCTATGTGAAGTCAATTGGTCTCTCCAACTTTAGTATCAAACAAATCAAGAGGGTCTTGGAAAGAGCAACGATTCACCCTGAAAATTTACAGGTAATTGACAAATACTGTTATGTGTATACTGTATGTTTAAGATGTTGAGATTTTTGGCCTGTATCATTTTCAGCTATTCTTAATCTTGAGCCATTATTCTCTATGTGATACCTCAAAATCATTTACTTAGACATTTTCAAGTTATTGTATCCCCCGAACTCTGTTCGGAGGATACTATGGATTTGGCCTCGTCGCGCCACCGCGTCCGCCGCCGCCGCAGAGATTTCCTTGTGAGCGCTCTACCAGCTGCATTTCTTCTCTGATCATCTTCAAAATTGGTATGAAGGTGTATTATGGTAAAGCGAAGATGCCTATTGCCCTCGCTTGGTCCGTCTTTGTACACAAAAAGGTATATTTTTCAGGGTCTGCTTGTGTGCCTGATACTGGCCGCATTTCTCAACGGATTTTTTTCAAATTTGGTGTGTAAGTGTATCATAGTCAACTCTAGACACCTATAACGTTTGCTGATGCTGCCCCCAATGTTCCACCTTTTACAGGGTCAAAGGTCAACCTGATAGGTCTAAATTTGCAAAAATGCTTATTTTTCAATTACTTTGTTGTTACCCAAAGGATTTTATTGAAATGTGCTATATAGGTGTATGGGTGATCATTCTACATGTAGGCCACATAAGTGTTTGGTGATAGCGCCCTCAGTGTTCCGACTTTGGTGCCCTGTCACATTACTTGTATATGATCTATCGGCCACATTTCTTGTCTGATTTTATTAAAACTTGCTTTGGAGGTTTATTGGGGGGGGGTGTCATTCTGTGTAACAATAGTTTGCAGTGACAGCGCCCTCATTGTTCCGACATTTATAGAGATTTTCTTGTGAGCGCTCTACTGGCTGCAGTTCTTCTCGGATCATCTTCAAAGTTGGTATGAAGGTGTATTATGGTAAAGTGAAGATGTCTATTGTTTTTGGTGGTGGCGCCCTCGCTTGGTCCATCTTTGTACCCAAAAAGGTACATTTTTCATGGTCTGCTTGTGTGCACTATACTGGCCGCAGTTCTCAACAGATTTTTTAAAAAATTTGGTGTGTAAGTGTATAATGGTCAACTCTAGACACCTGTAACTTCTGGTGATGCTGCCCCCAATGTTCCACGTTTTACAGGGTCAAAGGTCAACCTGATAGGTCTAAATTTGCAAAAATGCTTATTTTTTTCAATTACTTTGTTGGTACTCAAAGGATTTTATTCAAACTTGCTGTATAGGTGTGTGGGTGGTCATTCTGCATGTAGGCCACATTAGTGTTCGGTGACAGCGCCCTCAGTGTTCCGACTTGAGTGCCATGTCACATTACTTGTATATGATCTATCGGCCACATTTCTTGTTCGATTTTATTCAAACTTGCTTTGGAGGTTTATGGGGGGGGGGTTGTCATTCTGCGTAACAATAGTTTTCAGTGACAGCGCACTCATTGTTCCAACTTTTATAGGATGCCATGTCATATTTCTAATTTATCCAAGTGGGGGATGAAGGGACGGGTTCGGGGGATACATGTGCTCAAAGGGTCCCACCCCCGCCGAGTGCCTCTAGTTGTTATTGTAATGATGTTTCTTGATGGCAATGCAATTGTAATTTTGATTGGACAATGGACATGCGAGGTAATTGACCCAATTTTACATTTCCTACGTAACCTGATTTTACAGAATGCTTTCTAAATGTGCATTTTGAACCATATCACTATCTTATGGTATGTTATTCAGGTGTATTTCCTTAAAGATTGTGTTTGGGATTTGCAAGTCCATTATTTCGCTTCATTATCAATACCAAACAGTAGTTTAGCACTTGCAAATGGTGTGTTGAAAGTTTGAGATCCATACGTCATGAATTTGTTGTTTTATGAGAAAAACTAATCACGATATGTTACCAGAATATTGTTCTTTCCGTGAGTTTAAATTTTGCTCGAATTGCGGTTATGTGTACGTTCGCATGACCAGCGGAGCACACTGATTGGTTAAACGGCTAAACTCTGTGCGACCTTCAGCTGATGGCTGATCGGAAAATTTTGGAACAGCCCGTGCACGTTAGCGTCACTGTAAACTTTGAAGTTTAAATGTCCAGATTTTCACTAAAACTACACATTCTACCCAAAGGTTCTATGACGGGTGTTTATTTATACTAATCTTCACATTGTGAACGATTTGAGCTGATTTCATTTATTTTACCGTTTTCTGACGTGAAAATCCCGTACTCTGTCTTTAAAAGAACTTTTAATGGAAATTCATGGCTAAATTTTAAAAAATGAGTAGAATGATGGTGTTGACCATACTTCCTCACTGAAAATAGATGCTTGTTATGCCCCCGCCGACGAAGTCTTGAGGGGGTATTAAGCGTTGCACCTGTCCGTCCGTCCCTCTTATTGGTTTCCGCATGATAACTTAAAAAATATTTGACGGATTTTAAAAATATTTGGTGTGTACTGTGTAGGTTGATGACACTAAAATACAGGTCAAGTTCGAATTTGGAGTCTGCAGGTCAAAGGTCACAGCTCATTATATATGCAAATTGGTTTCCACACGATAACTTAAAAAATATTTGACGGATTTTAAAAATTTGTGGTGTGTAGGTAGATCATACTAAACTACAGGTCGAGTTCAGAATTTGGAGTCTGCAAGCGTTTAAAGGGACTGAATCGTGGCATCGACCGGGCCTGATGAGAACAAAACTCACAGGGCCGCTCACCCTGTTCGCTAGCTCCGTATCGCGTGGGTGTGGTGATGTGTTGCGAAATCAGTCGATGCCACGCAGGCAGCGCAACTAGGCAGATCGTGATATTCAGTAACGGCCCATATGAGAAGCAACAACTCAGAGGACGGTCACTTTCAATTTTTAACCGAACAACGTGCGAGTTGAATTATTCAGGCTCTTTCGTATTAGCGTGTGCCGTCCATCGCGGATCCGCTGAGTACTAGCAACGAAATAAACACTCCACCGCGTATATTTATGTATAACTCGAAACGGAGCTAAGGCGAACCGGGGGTGAGGCCGTGAGTTTTATTCCTCATCAGGCCGGTCGATGCCACGATTCAGTCCTATTAAGTCAAAGGCGCCACAGTCTCATTATATATGCAAATTGGTTTCCGCACAATAACTTTAAAAATATTTAACGGATTTTGAAAATTTTTGGTGTGTAGGTAGATCATATTAAAATACAGGTCAAGTTCGAATTTGGAGTCCACAGGTCAAAGGTCAAAGGTCACAGCTAATTATATATGCAAATTGGTTTCAGTACAATAACTTAAAAAATATTTGACGGATTTTAAAAATTTTTGGTGTGTAGGTAGAATACACTAACATACAGGTCAAGTTTGAATTCGGAGTCTAAAGGTCAAAGGTCAAAGGTCACAGCTCATGCAGATTGCTTTCCACATGATAACTCAATAAGAAATGCTTACTGATCACGTTAAGCAGGGGCATCCGTGTCCTATGGGCACACCAAATTTCTAGTTTGGAAACATCATCCCATGTGCTATAAATAGAAAGTAATTGTAATTGTAATTATACTTGAAAAATTATAATTTTTTTTCTATTATTATTATCATTATTATTATTATTATTATCATCATCATCATCATTATCATCATCATCATCATCATCCCCATCATCATCATCATCATCATCATCATCATCATTACCCATCCTGCAGGTTGAACTTCATCCACTTCTGACGCAAGTAAAACTGATCGACTTCTGCAAGGAAAACAACATATCCGTCACTGCATACAGTCCTCTTGGATCCCCTGACAGACCATGGTGAGTTGCCCCCTCTCAAATTAAGGGTCAAAGGTCAATTAGTGTACCCTTTCTAAATTGGCAAATTCCAGGGCCAAGTACAGCTAGTGGTATCCAGTGATATTGTGGCGTGGTATTAATGTTAGTGATGTGCAGTGGAACATTTTTCCAAAATATCAAGGTGATAGGTTGAAGGTCACTGAACCTCAATATGAGGGGAAAACCACAGTAAAGCTGCCTGTTACAGTTTTGCAAAGTGATCAAGGCTAAAGGTCAAAGGTCAATGCACCTTTTTATTGATTGCCAAATCCAGTATGTCATAAGTCACTCATGTCCAGTTTTGGTTAAGTTTTGGTGACAAGGCTTGTAAGTCTGAAGATATTTCTGCATTCTGATAAAGGGTAAAGGTCAGTGGTCAAATGCAAGTTAAAATTATAAATGGTTGCATTCTTTTATTAATTCAAGTTTCAACTCTAACTGAAATGATGAGTCCATAAAAAGGTTTGTATGGCACACAGGTAAGTCCTGTATCAATATCTTCCGCAAGGAAGGATGGTTTTTCATGAAAGTAGTCTAAAATAAAATGTTATATATCTATTTCATACCTTTGTCATGACATCCTACAGGGTAAAGGAAGATGATCCCAATCTAATGACAGACCCCACTGTCACCGAGATCGCTAAGAAGAAGGGAAAGTCTCCGGCCCAGATCTTAATCAGGTTTTCACTGGAAAGGGGCATCATCTGCATTCCCAAGAGTGTCACGCCCTCCCGCATCCAACAAAACTTTGACGTGAGTACTGGGTTGCTTTGATAACTGCATTATTTAAAAGAATGTGATCATGTGAAAAGATATTTGTATGATGTAGACTACCTACAAATTCACTGCCGTAGTCGTGACGTCACTCCGAGGTCAAACAGCCGCAACCATGGTAACTGGTTAATGCGATGCGGTGTACACACTGAACCACCATTACTCCACACGGAAAGTGCCATTTTTTTATATTTTTAACATGAAAATTATTCAAAACACGGACAAAAATAAGGAATTTCAGGTACTGGAGTGTGTTCTCAGACAACTTATCCTCTATAGAAATATGATCTTTTGCCTTATTTTTTGCTACAATCGTTGATTTTGAGGGGAATTTCCAGGCAGTTATAGCGAAGTTTCAAACCTGTGTTACACAACGCAATACTACAGTAAAAAGCTCACTGGCACATCGAAACCCAGGTTTTGTAATCAGCATGTTTCTCCTTCGGGAATCGAAAAGAACTGCAACTGTGGCTCTCACTGGTATGTTGACACCCTGCTGCAAAGCCGTTAACCATTTTTCAGCTTTAATTTTGATGAAAATATGATAAATTTTGGTTCTTAACTTGCGATCTCTGAGAGTTCGTGTAAACTGTATGAGTGATACGTTGTTACGGAAAGTGCGTGAACCATTGTCAAGGAAGTGAGCATGACCCGAGGAGGAAGTTATGTCACACTTTGGCAGCGAATTGTTTGATACTTGCTTGTAATAGCTTATAGTCAATGCTATACAAGGCAATAATAATGACAGTAGTAGCTGCAGGACTGATGAGTGGTAGTCGAAGAGGTAGATGTAGTAACAGTAGTGGTCGTAGTAGTAGTAGTAGTGGTAGTAGTAGTGGTAGTAGTAGTAGTATTAGTAGCAGTGGTGGTGGTAGAATTAGTAGTAGTAGAAGTAGAAGTACATGTATTAGTACAGTAGTAGTAGTAGTAGTAGTAGTAGTAGAAGTAGGAGTATTAGTATTTGAGGTAGCAATTTTTTTATGTCAGATTATTAGATTCTGACATTTTTCAGAAGACAGTTAGTGCAAACACAATGGATAAATGCCTCTTTTCTATGGTTTCATTTTTTATGAGTGTCATACTTTAAATTCATTACTGATAACTGAATGTTCCTTCTCAAAGAATGAGATCATGCAAAAAGATGTACACTTCCTACAAATTGTTTGATACTGGCTTGTGATAGCTTATTGTCAGTGTGTTACATAATGCAATAATAATGACATCAGTAGCTTTATGCAGGTAGTAGTAAAGGTAGATGTAGTAGTAGTAGTAGTAGTAGTGGTAGTAGTAGTAGTAGTAGTAGTAGTAGTAGTAGTAGTAGAAGTATATAGTAGTAGTAGTAGTAATAGTAGCATTTGAGGTAGCAGTTTTTGTATGTCTTTTTTTTTTGTATGTTTTGTATGATTATTACATCCTGACATTATTTAGAAGAAATAGTTGAAAGAGTAGTGCAAACACTTTGGATAAATGCCACTTTATTCATAATGGTTTCAGGGTCATACTTTAAAGTCAATACTGGAAGCTGAATGCTCCTTTCTTATCAAGAAAGCAAATTCCATACAAACCCTCCACACTTTGATTTGTACTCTGACCAGTGTATGTACTGGTGTATATTTCAATTCATGTGGTTCTTGAGGTATTTTTTTCACCTTTCCCAATCTTGTCACTTCTTTTAATGATATTTCATTTGCTTGTGTTACAGGCATTGAATTTTGAACTGAGCTCAGAGGAGATGAAGCAGTTAATGGACATGGACCGTGGCTACAGGGGCTGTGCACTAGAATGGTAAGGTTTACTTCTGGTTCGGTCATGACGGGAATTGCTCTTAAAAGCTTCATCCCGCTAAATGCATTTTACTACTTATCGTTATCTGAGACTGCGGCTGGCCTGAGTAAACAAAAGCGCTGAGCGGTGATTCCCTACCAGATAGGTGAACTTGACAGGGTGTCAGATAATCATGACAGACCGAGACAGTGGTCTCGCGCACAGTGCTAACAAGGGTGAGAGTGGGGCGTGATTGAAGAGTGAAAAATGTTGTTATATCTCCAATTCTGAGTCATTTTCCTTCGTTCGAAGTTTAATTTGGGTCTTCATCTACCTTATGAGTACTTTCTGGACATTTAAATATGTTAAAACAAATGAAATACATATTTCCTACTTCCCATTTCTTTTCAGGCAGTGCCCTGTAAGAGTCTGTTGACACTATTACGTAAGATGACGAGG
>JZLH01S0061975.1:0-11490 GCA_001188425.1 Eucidaris tribuloides | reverse complement strand
AGGTTTTTTTTTTTTATGTGAAAGCAACAATCTCCCATTCAAAAAAAAAATCTGAAAAAATTGAACATGTAATTATACAAACACAATGAATTATCGAATTGTGTCGTCATGAATATAATGTGAATTGTTTTCGTTTTATAACCGTGTAATCTTTCTTTCAGTAGGAAGCTTATTTTGTTCTTTTTAAGAACACATGCAAAGATCCATAAAATGCAAGAGAATAAAGGGCTTATAAATAAAATATTGACTAAGGGTTAGTCGTTTCACTTAGCAAGCTTGTCAATGTCTTATGCGGTATATTAAGTTTTCATTGATCGATCTATTGCAAAAGTGCATTTAACTGCACGCATAGCTAAAGCACTTAAGTTCATTAAACCGATCGTCCGTATGGGGTTTCTACGACATATTACGGAAACCTCACCGTTTTTAAACAGGTAGTTTATAATCCATGTATGACATTACCGACTTAATGTCCCCAAACATGTATAATATTCTACTTATGCATTTTATAATAGTCAGTTTGTTCTGAAGTAATGTGCGTATCTAAAAATTTGACCTCAAAGACGCAGCGACCCGTTAAATGACTTGTTCAGCATGAAATTCATCTGAGAAATGATGTTATTCATTTATGTCGCAAAAGAAACTGTTAAATATCGTCGTAAATATCCGCAAAATTCTGATCTCTCTTGCTCGTGATTTATAAAGTGGTTATAGAATTTTGAAAGCGGGGTCAGCAAGAAACAAGAACTTCGTCTTTTGCACACAAAATAACATGCTCTGCCAAACGCCAATTTGTATGAGATTTGCCAATAGGTAAAAATTACGAAAACATAAACAGTAAGAAAGAGCAAGTACTGTTATTAAAGCGGCAAACATTATACTCCCATGGAAAATAACTCTACCATAAAGCGTGACAATTTTGTGGCATAATTTCTGATGCCCCAAGGGACATTATTGACATATTTAATAATTGGAGGTAATAGTTTACGCAAGCAATATTTGTTCTGTGTCAAACTGTATCGACTACCGAAGTCGATCAATACAATTTGACGTTATCAAATTATACGGGCAGGGGGTTGTTCGGGGTAAGAATGTCTCAAGTGGCATAGATTTTGAATAACAGTTATGGCCTTTTTGCACTGAATAGACGATAGGAAACAGCACAGCGGATAGGCAGAAAACGACTTTCATTTCAGATTAATGTTGGAGGAAAGCACTAACCATACACGTTTGAATGTGTTTGAATGTTTGAATGTATTGATAGCACTTAGCATTTTTATAATTTACCACAGATATACATGAAAATTATGAGGAGGTTTGCATGTAACGGGCAAAGCATCAGCTTTAGACATTTTCTGTCACCATTAGGATGTTTTCGTGAAAACCATTACGTGAAATATGAGAACTGGCTATCCATTTTGAGAAAAAAAATCTAGAGAAAAGCATTTGTAGAGGTCCTTGAATCATCTGGTGAAGTGCGACTAAAGGGGGTTCATACGAAATGAATTCCAAACGTAGACAATGTACATGACAGCTATATTAAGTAATTGATGGATGCATTTAAAATCCTCTGCACGGCAGCTGAAATTAGCTTCTAATATAGACAAATGGTTAGTTTAGTAGTGAGGAAATGTTTGTCTTTCACTCACATTTACAAATCTATTTCCTAGTACAGGTTTAGTTACAGGTTGGCATATATTTATTATAACAGATATCCGACAGGAAAACAAAAAAGCGGAAGGATGTTAATGTTTGCTGCGTTGCCATGATTACCCTAGTCTCATCAAAGTCGAAACCCACGCGTTTTCACCCCCTCGGCTACCAGTATTCAAGAAATTACGACAAGGGCCCCACCCACTTACATGTAAGAAACACAGTTCTGGCAACCAAATAATATAGTAATAGTAATCTTATCGAATTATGAGGATGCAAATAACTGTAGGTGTAGTCTATTTACGTGATACCTAAAGGCAAATGGCAGGATTGGAAAAGTCCTTACCCAGGGAAAAATTACTCTAGAATCAAATACACCGTTCAAGGCTTCTGCGGTTTAAATTCCAATGTCAAATGTTAATTACTTTTTAAACAATCACCATCAATACTCATTGTCACAAGCGAATTTGTTGTGTAGCTTTTTATGGAATCAATTTCTATCAGGGCACCAAATTAATTCCGGTGAATGAACGCTTGTTTCTCCACCATTAAACAAATTCAAGACAAATCCCTCCTGCAAGGAGATCACTCCAGCTGGTGTATACATTAGTATACGTATCAAACTATTTGGTTCTTGAGACATTTATGTTAATGCCCTTTAAAGTAAGTAGTGTTTTTTTCGCTGAAAAATATGGAAAAAGACTTAATTTTATCTACTTAATTTGTTAAATATCCATGCTGTAGCTCTAATCAGAGTACTCATCTTGAATGATACACACTATCAAAGGATAAAACATGCAGATTGCTACCTTAAAGTGATAGGCTAACATTGTGGAGCTTCAATTTAAAAAAAAATGTCAAACTGTGATATCTGAGCTACATAGTAGTGTTCAACACCCTAGAACACAAAAGTTTGGAAAGTTATGCTGCCAATGGCAAGGTATGCATAAATAAACAATTTCTACTCCGGTGGATGATAAAATATCCTAGATCTGCACACAGTAAGTCTATGGGAGGAAATGGGCAGGTGAATCCGGTCAATTTGAATGCTTGTAGATTTTCACTTTTTTAAAGCACTTAATCATCATTGTGAAATACAATTTTTTTTCAGGGCTTCATTTTTAGACCTTATCAAAGACACTTGGAGCGTAGATGATTATGTAGCTCACATTTTTTTAACTGTGGTAAATGTTAGCATGTGGCTTTAAACGAAACAGGATGCAACTGTTGATGCAAATTTGCTGCCCGTGAGGTGCATAATGCAGCTTGTAACGCTTCTAAGACTGCAGATGGGTTTCGTGGGTGCAAAAGGCAATTTGGAAAGGTGCTGGAGGTTTTTAACGGTGCAAAGGTGACCTTTTTATGAGTGAATTTGATACATAATGTAAACGCCGTCAGATCAATTCATGCAGAGACGTATATGGGAATACGTTTTATGGTCAACGTATTTTCATAAGATATTTTCGTAATCCTATAGTTTCATAAATGTATTAAACTTGCATTAATAAATCCCAGCATACTTCTTTTTTTTCATTTCTCACCTGAGTGTCATTACCTATTCGGCTATTACCTATATGCTTTAACAGATTCTAATCTGCCAATTCCCAAGAGATCTGAATGTTCTTAAAAACGTAGGTCTGGTATACAGTCACGAAACCTGTATCGACAGGACGAGCAATACTTCTGTTGCTTCAATACTGTAGGTCACGTGATCTACTAGGGACTTACGGCGTCTGCTTATTATGAGAGGCGTGGAAAGATGTGTAAGCGGAAATTGTGTACACTACCTCTTTAAATTGGGCGAGAGTCCACGTATTTTCTATTCATTCATTCGAAAAAATACTTGTAACGTCTACGGTCTGTGTGAAAATGTGTGTGTTTCTGTGGTGTGTGTGTGTGTACGTGTGTGTGTGTGTACTTGTAACGTCTACGGTCTGTGTGAAAATGTGTGTGTTTCTGTGGTGTGTGTGTGTGTACGTGTGTGTGTGTGTACTGTACGTGTGTTGTACGTGTGTGTACGTGTGTGTGTGTGTGTGTGTGTGTGTGTGCGTGTGTGTGTGTGTGTGTGTGTGTGTGTGTGTGTGTGTGTGTGTGTGTGTGTGAGTGTGTGTAGTGTGTGTGTGTGTGTGTGTGTGTGTGTGTGTGTGTGTGTGTCTGCGTCTGTGTGTCTGTGTGTGTGTGTGTGTGTGTGTGTGTGTGTGTGTGTGTGTGTGTGTGTGTGTGTGTGTGTGTGTGTGTGTGTGTGTGTGTTTGTCTGTGTGTGTCTGTGTCTGTGTCTGTGTGTCTGTGTGTCTGTGTGTCTGTGTGTGGACCTTTTTTCTCCGTTGATTCGGAGCAGGTTGGTATTCCGTGACCTTTGACCCCGAGGTCTTCATAAATACTGCGTGACGTCCGGTGTATGTCACACAGAAGGGAGGCATCAACTTTAGCTCCAACTAACACACACAACATCGGTCAAAACGATGCACGCACGTTGTTACTAATGTTTGTCTTGGCGTATACGAATTCTTTTTCGCGTTACCTCACAAGGACCGTGACTGCTCTTCAATGAAACTGTGAGTAGCATAAAATAATTCCATGTCTATTTCTTGTTAACGTAAGCATTTTATGTGACACGATATATGTGTTTGCCTTAAACCAAAATTCACTGCTGATGTTATTTAATGAGGGTATAATAACTTGTCTTTGTTTTAACTTCGATTCCTCGAGTACAGTATCCATAGGTGTACAAAATATTGAAAAGATTTTCAACAGACATTAACCCATCTCATAAGCTAATGTGCCATTATTTAATGTAAACCATTTGGATCGTTTATTTGATTTCTTTCACCAGTATATTGTTTTGTGTTTTACCAATTATCGATCCCTTCGGCAATAAGTGATAGTTTATCTCTTTAATACCACACAGTCGCTTAAGTTCCGTTGAAGGCGGGAAATGTTCACTCAACCGTGTTCATGTTTTTCGTAAATCGTCGCCATTCCCGTTACATCATTTGTCATGTTTTAAGAGTGGCAGTGCACGTTAGCAGACGAGCTTGTAAAACAAAAATCGTTTATTGTAATGCAACCACAATCAATACACTTCGCACGTCTTCAGCCGGTGACGATAATAAGGGACGTGAGCTGGCTTCTTGAATGACTGGCGTGCCTATTAGTATCCTTGGGCAAGGTATCAACCGTTACAATTATTTTCTTGGCGGAAAAAAATCAACTTATTGGGTGTCAACTTATGGGAGATTACACGGTCGCAGGGTAATTGTCAGTCCAGCGGGTAGTGGTCAATTCTTATTCTATAATAAGTTCAGTCAGACGTTATGATTAATTCACTCTTATTTGCATGAATTGGTTCCGTTGGTTGTCTTTTAAAGCTCTTTCCATACATGCATGAAAGGCTGATATCAACCGTCCGATCTATATTAACTTCCGTATTGCTGTGCACAAGCTAAAACAGCAAATTGGCTTAAGCATCTCATTCTCTATAAAACAGTTTCATCTGAGGGTTTACATATAGTAGAAAAGAAAATGTCCAGATTCATAATGTGCTCTGTGTCATTCACTTGAGTTGATACAGACGGGTACAGCTGGGCGTTTTCAAGTGCGAATAAACATTATTAGTCGCACTCCATAGATATGAATCTATCACAGTGTAATAATTCATGCGTGAATAATTCGAACGCATCACACATCACGCGTTTTATCAACGTTGTAAGATGAACTTACCTTTTGAAGTTGTATCGTTTCTTTGTTCTTTTTATTTGGTTTCGTAACATCAAATGTGTTATATATTATAAAAACAAAGTACCCATTCATTTTTTGTGCGATACACTGTATAATTCATGAATTTTCTCCACATGAGAATTGGAATGACGCCATGACAAAATCTGCATCAAAATGTTTCACGATAAGATCTGAATTGAATCATGACTGAAAATCATTGTTCTTAAAATGGAATGTGGATAAAATCCCACGAGCAAACCCAGCCAGCTGTCTTTCAGCGAATCATGAAAAATTCATTTCCTCCTAACTTTCTAATGTCCCTACATGTTTAACAAAGTGTGATCAGGCATCGATAAGTAACTTGACTGGCTCTTGTAATCGGCAGACCCCCCTAACCAAAAAAAAAAAAAATTATCGTGATTTTTCCTTAATTAACAATACGTACAGAATTAGCTACTAATATTTAACTAAATTGCAATCGGCTTGATTTGTTTACTTATATTTCTTTAACTACAAATTTGTTCGTATCAAATTGAAATCATCTTTGGCGATCGTAATGCTAGCTTTTTATTTTATGAAACAAGTCAATTCCTTATTACACCATTAAATTCTCATCAAAGCTACTTGAACAATTTTGGTAGAGTTCATTTACCCATACGAAACTAATTGAGAAAAATCACTGTCGACTATGATTTGCCGAGCTGACAATCTGATAGATAGGCGGCATTAAATTGACTTAATCTGTCCAGCCATTATTTAATTTTAACAAATAACGAACTATTGACGGAACTGTCAATCGCTTTTATCACAAAAAATAACTGTCCAACTGTATATGATTACGTGCGTCTTGTTTTAGTCATGTGTTATATGAAATTGCCTAAATTATCGTTACTTTTGTTTCATTAAAATTTTGGCCAGCATTTTTCCACATTTGTCACAAACCTAAAATTACACCTGAGGTGTAATTAAGGTTTACACACTCAATAATATTGAATGTGTAAAGCTTAATATTTTTTCAGTGTGCGTGCGCGTGTTTGTATGTTTGTGTATGTGTGTGTGTGTGCGCGTGTGTGTATGTTTGTGCATACAGTGTGCGTGTGTGTGTATGTGCGCATGTGTGTGTTGTGCGCATGTGTGTGTGTGTTCATGCTTTATTTTTGTCTGTTTTCATGACTTTACATTTGTTTATATGTTCGTATTTCCATGTACTTAAATCTTGTATCAGAAACAGTGAGATCGATCACAAGCTAAACGTTGAAGTGTTTATACCTTTAACCTGATGCAAACGCTTTGTAGAAAAAATGTTTATTGCTCTGAGGTTAAAGTCAATATTTCTTTCGATAGATTCACGGGGTCGTTCAAACCCCTGTCTTTTTGTAAGTGTTTAAGAAAAGGATTACACCTACAGTAACTCCTCCTTGTCCTACACCTCTGTTTCCTTGACCTTGTAGGGTGAGATTATAATCACGTAATTTGATTGTGTCTTTTGTGAGATAAAAATCACATTTCATCCCAAGTACAGACTTCAAAACCTGAGCGTAGTGGCAATTTCTTCCTGAACAAAGATCAGAACTTAAATCGTAAACACTGATATTTTTTCCTTAAAGGTCACTTCTTTTGTTTTCCACAATATGTCCTAAATCCCTTAACCACATCGAAATCCTCGAGACTTTGTCAACATCTTAGGCAGATTCACAACGAACACACACACACACACGTCACACACGCAGACAGAACGACAGACACACAAACACAAATCCGTACAAACCCCACAAACACCCACGCAATGGTGTGGGTATACTTGAACACACTTGACATACTTTCTGTTTATTGCTTTGTCATGATGTTATGGAAACTTGAGTTTTGTATATAGCAATTGATATTGCACTGTATTAAGAATGTTATATCATGTTTACGCGAATCGCGTAAAGTAATATCACCTTAATGAGTTAAAAGAATGTGAATGACAATATGCCCTCAAAATCAATGTTACATAGAGATGATTGCAATTGCGAGAAAAAACACACAATGAAAAAAGAAAAGGTCCTTACTTTTGCCAGTCTCCTCGGGGTTGTGTTTCGTTGGAAGTAGCTTATTGACATTTCCCTCGCTGGTAGATTGCTTTATTCTCTCTTTAAGTTATTCCAACACTTATTCCTTCGCCTGAGGTGGGTCTTGTCGATATCAAGTCGAAGATCGCCAACGAGAACGGATTTTATTTCTGCTGGTGACTTATGATATTCTAGGAAAACGGTATACAAAGTAAACAGTATACTTTCTCGACGTAGAAAAGCTAAACTTGACCCGTATCACCCAATATGAGGAAGATGTCGACTAAGAAAATAATAAGATTACCTTTCTTTAGAAGAACGAAAAGGGGATACATTTCATTTCAAAGGGCATAGGGCACCCAAGCCCTTGGGTTATTCCGCGATATATGACACAGATTCAGTAAAGTTCTCGCAGTTTTCGATTCCTTGCATGATAGAAGTTAAGTCTATTTTTGCATGTGCAGTGAGAGCTATAAAAAAAAACGTTGAATTATCACGTCCAGATGACATGTACAATATATCTACATATTTATATCTATCTATAAATATATATAAATTGTATGTCGTTTTATTTACACTAAATTCCTTCCTGTTTCCAATTAATTTCCACTGTAAGTACTCTTAAGATGGCTTTTTTGTGCTCCAATAAAACATGATATGGCACTTTTGTTTACATATACTTCTATATTTACTATGCCACAAACGGGTATTTTGTATTATTGTAAGTGAAATTACTAATCAACTTTGTGCTATCTTTTTCTGTGTCCTAAATGCACTGAAATACAAAACATGTTTACATTGAAGAAAAATAATTCTACCTTTTGGTTCATGCCCAAGTACAAATGGTCTTCGCAAATTCATGATAAATTTGCTTACTCACTATATGGCTTACTTGATATAAAAACCGAGGACAGTCGTCTTTTATCGTACAGGTACTGGTAAATAAGGTTGAAAATTTTGTTTCGTTTGTTTGTTTGTTTGTTTGTTTGTTTGTTTGGTTTTTTTCTTTTTCAGTCGTAACCTTACATCCGGTCAAGATATCCAACTGACGTCTTGGAAAATAATTTATTGTCGATGGCGTTGGAGTGATTGATAATAAATACATTTTCACACATTGTGATCCCAGAGCGGACGGCTATAATCTAAGCATTTCGTGTCGTAGGGACAGATCTTCTCCCCGTGGAACGTTTAAAGTGTAAACCTATACAAAGGCTCGACCGGGGTAGATGTTACCATTAGTTTATCTGTTTATTCATGAGAACATCTACTGCTAGCGGCAGCGTAATTCTATTCGTAGTAACAGAACAGTTCCCGATTCAAATCAGCGATCTATTGCCGTCATTGATTTATTGAATGTTTGATTTATGAGTATATATTGCAAAATACTTCTAACCCATCCACTATCGATACGTTTAATGCTGTCATTTCATTTTTGTATGTTTTTGTTTTCTTTAAGCGCAGAAGTTTAACCCTATCTAGCACAAAATCACCGATCGTTCATTTTCCATTACTGTTTTCCCGAGTAGAAATGGTAGTATGAGCTGAGCATCAATAAGCGCGGTCATCGATGGTTTTATTTGTACTTTATTGTAATCAAAGACGTCTGTTCTGTGTTTATTGATGACATTACAGAGATCTCTTCGCCCCTGTTACATTAGACAGGGTCCTCTGCTGTAGCCTTTGAGAGGACGAATGTGTCGTTTACAATCCTGGAGGGCTCCTGGGGAGCATTAAGGTAGACACGGAATTAGTAAGGTATTCCTTGGTACTCCTCATGTTAGCCTATCAAGTACACTGAAGATGACAGCGAACCCTGTTTGGCCGGCGGCTCCCATCGAAGCTCACCCACCACTTGTCTCTTGTGTCATATAGACATACATGTATTTGTAACACAATTCTTGTCGTTTTGCTCTTTTCCACGCGATACCATAAAAGCTACAGGTACAAGTTTATAATTATCGGACTTTCAAGAATATATTTCCTTTCCAATACGGCGTGCCTTTTAACAAGTTCAGTCATTATGGAGTTCACGACCTTAATTGTTCTTAAAATAGATATAATTGCGATATAACGTGTCATCACTAAGAGCAATAGACTCGGTAGAAAGTTAATTTAAAATCGTTGTATGAAAAATTTACGTCTGCGATTACAACAAGTTGTTTATTTACTTACCATCGGGGAAAAGGTGATAAATGGGATACAAGCATCCTGATACGTACACACATTGCTTTATTCACTATAATGTGAGAAAAAGTTGTTCATGTGATTTGCTCGTCTAAAAATACCGTAATAACGATGTTTATTGTCGGGTTCCTTCTCGATGTTGGGTGAAGCGTTATAATGGACCGTACACTGGGGACCAACCTACACCCGTTGATGCTGTTATCATTTTTCCTTTTTGTGACCCTTGCCATTTTTGCCCTTCTATATTATCTTCTTTCAGTTAGCAGTGTTTGAAGTTCAATTCCGTCATCGGAATCTTGAGGAAGATTACACAAGTCCCCGGAGGTCGCTGATGAGATCACGATGAGGTCCGAAATCTTGATGGTTTACGTCTCATTCCTCGCCACAGCCGTTACCATAGCAATAGCCAAACAGCCGCATACATCCTGGAAAAGACCCGGATGTCGACTAGCAGGTAAGGACTCTGCGAGGGCGGGAAAAAGTTTTGGTTTGATACTTGGCAGACGAAAATGGTCCAGGGAAATTTAATTTCGTCCCTATCGACCCGGTCCATGTTTTTCTCCGAGTATTTTGCCAGAAGCGAATGTTCTGAGCCGAATGTGAGTGGGGAAAAATAGAGTTCCAAGATAAAAGAAAGCCACTGGCTGGAACTGGAAATAGATTCACGTGATTTAAAGATTAAGATACCGAATTTCGCTGGTGAACATTATAGGTTGGGTCATTATTATGTGTTTGTTTCCCAGCCTGCTTAACACTTGTATAACTGCATGTTTTTTTTTCCAGGGCACGTGATTTCAATTGCCCAAGTCGTTACTTGTTTCCAAATCAGAAACATGGGTGTAAAATTTCATCCCATTAACCATTCCCTTATCTTGTTGAAGTTGTAACCGAGAACTACAACAGAAAATCAGATCAGTTAATTGTTTGCTTTGAAGGTATCTATCTAGATACATGTCAATCACCCGTGATGACTTGAAGCATGTAGACTAAAAGGTAGAAACGTGTAACTTGGGAAGGCAACTTGCAATATAAAACACAAAAAATGCCGGAAGCATTTTGCGTTATCGTGATATTAATCACGCGTAATCGGAAATGCACATTACTAACCCCCAAAAATAGCCGGCATCAATATTCTAAAAATATTCGGTAACGACCACAAAGCCTCCATTAAAATTCTAACGAATAAATTAGATGCATTTTTACAGGTTTAAGACGTTGAAACTAGATGGTTTCTCTCTTTTTGTCGCATGGAAGTAAATACTGAGGAAGCGTAATTGACGTATTGCTCCCTACGTACATGAACATGGGTTCAATTAGAAATGATCGATTGTTTGATTCCTTGAAGCGCCCAAGGGCCGATTGATTTAAAAGGGTGACAGAACCCTTTTCTGTTTGCCCTAACTTGATCCCAATTCGATTTGCAAATATTAAATTACAAATAGGTATGTAGGATAAAGGGGCATAATACAGACGTAGGTATATTCAGGAGTCAACATTGCACGTAATTAAAGAGAAACAGCGCAAAACGCGTATTCCGATTCACAATTAAAAACCAAAACAAAACATAAAACATCGAAATTTCCAAAAGGTTGAGAAGATAATTAAAGTTAAAATGTAAATGTTGATTTCAATTCTAATGAAACTAATTCTTGTGAAATACATTCAAATCAGAATTTACATAAAATGCTTGCTTTTTTAAATAAAACATTTATTGGTCCCCAGCAAGACCATAAATACAGGGGGTGAGTATAGACCCCCCCCCCATACACACACACACACACACATACACACACACACACACACACACACACACACACACACACACACACACACACACACACACACACACACACACACACACACACACACACACACACACACTCAC
>JZLH01S0061955.1:13454-24751 GCA_001188425.1 Eucidaris tribuloides | reverse complement strand
ATCCAGTTCCACCATCACATCAAACAATCTCTCCACCTCCTCACAGAGCCCAAGTCCAGCCAGGTCATTCAGGGTGTGGAAGACGTGCTTCTCCATGCGGTCTGACTCCACGGCCAGGTCCTTTAACTCTTGGACCAGGTCTAGGGCCTCTGTGGGAAAATGGACAAGTTCAAAGGTTAAGTTTGTAAGGCCTAATGTTAAGGGACTGTTCAATCACAGTGATTATAACTAGTGTATGCATTTTTTTTCAGTGCAAAGCAGGGTTGGGCGGGAAATATAAAAGGTGGGAAATACCGGCGGTAATTACCGGTAAATACCGTCTGGGAAATAAGAGGCCGTCCGGTAAATATGGCAAAAAGCGGGAAATAAGATTAAAACATCAATTTTGACAACTTTTTCTTCTTTTTAATGAGAAGATATTGCTAGAGAATTATCTACATAACAAAACGGATCTAAATATTCACTTATTTTTAAAATGTACCCCTACATTTGATATATTTTGAAATTTTATATTGGCTCCAAGTTGATAACCAGGACCATGCAAGAAATTTTTCCCATGTCAATTATCTGCATTCTTTCCTATTACTTTTCTTTTCTCTTTGGAAAGTGTTCCAGACTGTAGGCATGAAAAAAAAAGAAACTCTTTTGTTAACTTGTAAATGTAATGTAGTCTATAGTGTTTACACTAGGTCTGAGTGATTACGTTTTTTGTTTGAAACATTTTAAACTGTTCCCCAAAACGTTTCAACCGTTTCAAACGTAATTGTAATATTTATGAGGTCTTATATCAATTGAGTACAATAAAGAACATTG
Source organism: Eucidaris tribuloides (assembly GCA_001188425.1). NCBI lineage: Eukaryota > Metazoa > Echinodermata > Echinoidea > Cidaroida > Cidaridae > Eucidaris > Eucidaris tribuloides. The sequence goes on along the minus strand of JZLH01S0061955.1, from coordinate 23,938 downwards.
CAAACCAGGAGTAAGTTCTAATGTTATTTCGATGTTTATTGTACAAGTCCAGTGATAGTGAAGTACTTGTATACAAAGGATCATAGAATGTTATTCTATGGTCTAGTAAATACAAGGATGGTATTAAACCAATAGCCAAGATGTCTGGCCGTAGTGAATAGACAGAGAGGTGTTATAATTTGTAGGCTTCATTTGAGGGTGGTCTTGATTGATACAGTAGGTCCAATGTATGTCCAGCTCACAATGCATGCAAAGTATAGTAAGCAACTATGGCTGAGAGTGAGACTACACATGTATTACAGTAATTCAGTAAGCAGCTGCAGCACTTATCGCCCTTTTTTTCAAAATTGCTATATTACATAACAAAACTTTCAGCATTTAATGGAATTACAATAATTAAGGGTTTAAACAGATTGCAAAATTGCAAAACGTTTTGCATTTTAACGTTCGTGTGAACGACGTGTAAACGTTTTGACTCGGGCCTAGTTTACACTGGCCCCATGTTACACTTGTGGGATTATGGCATAGAGGAAGGAATCGAATAGAACTGCCAATTGCCAATATTCATAGTCGACTGGTACTGTATTTAGATAATGAATTTGCCCTGAAGAAAAAAATATAAGAAAATTCCAAGATGCTTGGTTGTAACTAGTTGAGTGCAAATGATTGTCATCCTAGCAGAGACATCAGTGCAATCAAATTGTTCATAAATGTGATATTGATAGTGGTGATATCACAGTTCATTAGCATTATGGAACATACTGTAGCTTGTCATGTTTGTAAAGGAAGTGGGATTACGTATATGAATTTTAACATCTTTTTAGTGATTTGTATGTTTTAAGAATAGTTGTTTCTCAATAACATTGTTTTAGATACAAACTATAGTGCAGGACCAGGTCCCAAGTGTAATTGCAAACATTGACAAGTTGTAGAAGGTAATGATGTCATGGGTGATGATCAATCAGAAGTAGAGTGACTTTCTTCCTTTTCCAGACCCTTTATACATTACAAAATCCACAACACCAGTCATCTGTAATGTATGGGTAGACTGCATGGTACTGTAAGTTTCCTCTAAATAAAAGTGTGACCTAAATCAGGGGTTCTCAATTATTATTGTTGAAGCACCATATTTGTTATAACTGCGCCACTATCCAACATGCGAAGCGAGTGGAGCGAGCGAAGCATCGCAGTGTCGGGTCCTGAGGCCCACTAAAGGGCCCCTGGCGGGGGTCGAGAGGGCGGATCCCCCAAAGCTTTATATGAGGCCTTTTAAGTGGCCCAGAATGGCTCTAATCAATGTAAACTACGGAAATGCAAATTTGAACAAACTCCACAATTAATTATTTTTTTTGTAGCGTCTTCCATGTGCCACTTTGGCATGCTCAATGCACCAAAAGTGGCATGCGCGCTGCTAATTGAGAACCCCTAACCTAAAAAGAACTCACAAATTGTGGATTGACAGTGGATAGATGGTGGACACAAAATGGACCGAAATAATTATGCCATGGCAGTGGCACCCTTGTCTAACACGCTCCACCAGAATGTCAGATCGGGGGTCTGCTACTTTGGGGGAAACCCAATAGACCCAGGGTCCTTTATAACAAGTGTCCTACAGACAGATTTTCCATTAACAGTAAGGGTCTGATAGACTGATCATCAAAAAGGGTATGGTAGACCAACTTTCAAAAAGGGTCCGATAGACCAATTAGCGGAAAGGGTCTCATAGACGGAGGGTCCGGTAGACCGATTATCAAAAAGGATCCGATCGGTCTATCAGAACCTTTTTGATAATTATTCTATCAGACCCTCAATCTATTGGACCCTCAATTTATCAAACCCGTTATTGAAAGTTGGCTTACCAGATCCTTTTTGATTTTGGTCTCTCAGACCCTCAGTCTATCGGACCCTTGGTCTATTGGACGGTCTGGACCCACAATATTGACCCCTCAATCTATCCGACTGTACTTGCCACTTTTGCCTACATAGACTTGGGCCACATCTTACAAATTACTCCCCATGTCTGCATCCCCATGTCCATTCTCATGTCCATATCTACACCTTGTCCATACTCTGCTGGGCCTTAAAAGCCCTTGCTAATAACCAGTGTCCATTACCAAAATTTGAGGTGAAGTTTTTCTTGAATTTGAATGCTTGAAAGTGAACTTGTTTGTGAAATGGGTCTAGTATCCAAAAACCGAATGATAGGTCTTGTCTGTCTATAGCCCACTGGTCTTGTCCAGGACAAGGGCAGGATTTGATGGCATCATGATAAAGGAAGGGGGTGCTACTGCAGGCTCATCGGGCAGTGAGCCAGAGCCAGGATAGGCTAATATAACTAAATCTGGTTTCATAAAAACAACAGATAATCAAAATTAACTAATTGACAAACTCTAAAATAAATAAACCTGTTCGAAAACACCACTGAAAGAACATGATACTATTAACCTCTATGATCCCAGTACTATCATTCAGTAATCCTCCCACCGATATGGTAGTGTATTTTATATTTCCCAGTATTTCCCAGTAAAAGGCGGTAAATACCGGTATTTCCCACCCGTCCGGGAAATAAGGCAATCGTCCGGGAAATATGCCAACCCTGGTGCAAAGGTGTACAAACATGTTGTCACACTAGCAGGCACATTCTGCTCACAGTGTCAACCCTTCCAAGTGAATTATTCACACAGTGTTTAACTGTTAACATTATTCATGAAACATTGTTTGCTACTTTTACATTTGCAATCAACAGATTTTGTTGTTTAGTTCTTTCTTTAATCCAATTCAAATTTTAGGATAAGATTAGCTCTCATAATGAAAATAGATGATTCATTTAAATGCGATAACGTACACTTAACCCTAACAAGGCCGGGGGAGAGGGGGGGGGCCTGGGAGTCCCCCTCAACGTTTCACGCAATATGTTCGCAACGTGAAAAGCTCTCGCCACGAAGTTTCATGACTTTTTTCCTCCGAGTCTCCCGCATCTTTTAAGACCAAATTTGCGACGCCTGGGTATGCGGTTCCGAAGATACGCATATTTTTGTACATGCATGTCGCACCAAAAATTGCTCAAAGACATGCTTTTGTGTACAATTTCAATACAAATTGTGTTTTCAGCCAAATATCATAAATGTATTAATATTTTTGCTTTTACTGATTCAAATTACTTAATTTTATGCTGTTTATGATCGCTTAAGTGTCACCGACAAATTTCATCGAAAAAACAATGAAAAACAAAAGGTCGAAAAAACAAAGAAATACATACGAAATTGCACAAAACAATAAAATACATAAGAAATTCATCTAATATCCCAATTTTTTGGAAGTACATTTGCTAAGAACACCACAAAGGGTTTCTACACCAAAAATTAGCACATTTGGAAATTTAATTAGTGAGTTAGAGCAAGAAGTATGATTTCACATATTAATTATGCATAAATTAGCATAATTAATTTACAACAATTTTCATGAAAAAAATAACTATACAATTTTGTAGATTAGGTCGTGGGCGACGTGCTTGCCAATTTTTCGTCGCGATCGCGCGGTCGACGGCCGAGATCTCAAGGAGGGGGGGCCTGCGAGGCCCCCCCCGGCCATATGATCTCCCAAAATACCCCGGCATAGTTACGGTTAATATTGTATTTTCCTTTGTAATATTTGAACAAAAAAGTTGCAGAAATGAATGAAATGAACTTCAAGGAAGAAAATAAATGTCAAGCTATTTATATTACACTGAAGAGAACATTGGTGCTCCCAGTTTATCATATGAGTTAAAGACACAGGCTAACAGGTCAACAGGTCAAATTTAAAACAACGTCCAAATTTGACAAATTGCATATCAAATTGTCCATTTTATGGAGGACATTCCATAAATATATACAATTAAGTGTTTTTGACATTCATTTATTTCAGAAATGCATTTGTTTTCCTGAGTCCCTTGTTTTTAGAAGAAGTACTACTTAAGTCCACAATATTGATTATTGGTTATTCGAAATTGACAAGTGTGACTATGTTTGTTTTTGTCCTATATTCATCTTCTATTGTGTCAATTAACTTCACCAAGTTTGGATGTACAACTCAAACAATTGTGATCTGTACACAAATTTGAAAAATTTGAGCCTTTGTTTCTCAAAAGTAGTATTATGTGACTTCAGTACTTCTTATTCTCTACTCTTCAATTTTGGTGAAATATCTTTCATCTTGAACCAGTACTTTAGATCCTCTTAAATTAAATGCAGCCTGGCAATGTATACTTCAGACTACCAGAGTGATGACGTTCTTTTGCCAAATTCTAATGAGAACTGAAGTTCTCATAAATTAAAATGTGAACGAATCTTTTACCACCAACCGGTATGTATTAATCAATGAAATATGCCCACATTACTTACCTGGTAGTTTATTATCCTTAACGAGAGAGCATATCAGAAATCTGTACTTGGCTACATCCAACTTGAATGTTGGATCAAACTGGCTCCTGAGAGAAAATCAAAATATACCAAAATAAATTGAAAAGTAATGAAAATCAAGCCATTAATATTGTGAGGAAATCATTGACTATTGAAACGACTCTTGAGTTTTGTTTTTACAAGTAAAGTCAAAATGTCTAGCACAGGAATGATAATAATAAATGTCAAACTATTTCTGATACAGAGAGATTGAGGAACTCATCTGAGAAAATAAATACCATTGGACAATCAATCAATCAATCAATCAATCAATCAATCAATCAATCAATCAATCAATCAATCAATCAATCAATCAGTCAATCAATCATTTAATATACCTAAACATGCATTACATCAATGAATGTATGTCAGTTTGCACATGTATGTATGTATGTATGTATGTATGTATGTATGTATGTATGTATGTATGTATGTATGTATGTATGTATGTATGAGTATCTAATACTTTAGATACATAAAAGTTATCATTTTCACTTACAGTTGCTCCTTGAGTTGCAGGGCTTCAGAGAATTTGCCCATGTTACAGCACATGTTGATCAAGCAGGCATAGATACCACCCGTCATTTCGTAGCCAGCGTCATCAAACTCCTTCTTCAGCTCAATTGTTTTCTGATAGTTCTACAAAGATCCAAGACAAAAGCATTTACTTATTACAAATCTTAAAGACAGAGTATGTGATTTGCATGCCAGAAAATAGCAAAATGAATGAAATCAGCTCAAACTGTTCACAATGGGAAGATTAGTATAAACACCTATCATAGAACCTTTGGGTAGATTACGTAGATTTGGTGAAAATCTGGACATTTAAACTTCAAAATTTACACAGTGACTTAACGAGCACGGGCTGTTCGGTTAGTTCCAGAATTGTCCAATCAGCCTTTAGCCGAAGGTCGCTCTGAGTTTAGCCGTTTAACCAATCGGTGTGTTGCGCTGGTCATGCGAACCGAGATCCACAATTTGAGCAAATTATAACCAGCACATGTCAAAATTGACATACTTCCGAAATTCCATCAATGTTTTACTTACATTACTGTTGGCATAGATCAAGATCAGCCTCCTCAGGATGCCCCTCTTGTTGCCCCCTTTCTCTCGGAGTTCCTGGAGGTGAGTTTCTAGCTCATCAACTGATATAGCCTGAAAAAAATAACATAATTATATATAGAACAATTATCACAAAAAGCATGTCAAGGGCAACTGCGACTTAATCTTCTAATCCACAGTACTCCTTTTGATTCCATTAAGGGTTATTCATGCTGATTACATTTGTTTTTTGATTAGTATAGATTACACGGACAGTTGTAATGAGAAGGGTAATGGTGACGATATGTGACCACCCAGCTCAAAAGCCACAAAAAGTAAGCCAAAATGAATTTTCATATTTCTACATAGTTTTAAGAAGTAAGCTCTTAGCTTTAAAATGATATATAACTTGTTAAAATTGGACCATCTTAACCCATTCAAAAAGTGATTGAAATAAGAGAGAGTGAGGAGGTGCAGGTTCACAGAAAAGGGAGAAAAGAGGATTTAAAGATTACATTTAATCAGGTGCCTCATGTGAAAGTACCTGTCCCCAAAAATATGTGGTCTAAAAACTAACAATATCTGGGTTTTGGTTTCATTTTAAGCCACCAAATTTTGGCAGTAGATTGAGAAAAGATAACTCTTACAGATGAGACAAACTTTAAAAAATTGAGATGATCAACCCAAATGACACCTTTTGGTCTATTACAAAGAATCATAATTTGCGACTTTTTGTTGGTTTGGAGCTGGGTGGTCACATATATAGTCTTGTATCACCTCATATATGCTGTAAGTATCACACGACTTTATACATCACCCTCAAGATTATTAGACGACTGTCAAGCCTACATAGGTAAGGGTCACCTCGGATAATCCTGGGGTGTTGCAGTTGAAACTACTCTGCTAAAACATGACATCAAAATGAAATGCTTTCCTCATCTATACAAATAACGAGCATTGTCATTTGTCAATAGTCTAACAACTGACATTCCTTGAAACAGCCTTTTATTGTAATTTTGTATTTTTTCATTGTTTTAAATTCGTAACAAGGCAAATATTCATAACGTGCCATGCCCTATTTGTGCAATCATTCTAGGTATATTTTAACATTTGACCTCATTTTACCTTTGACCCTCATATAGCATTTAGGTCCCTGTAAGTCATCAACCATCCAATCTCGGTTACAAATGGGCCAATGGTCACAAAGGTCACAGGCCTCACCCAGGTGGAGCTGGGAGTTTTGATGGGTGGTACTAAAATTATTTATTATGATTTTTCAATATGCATTTGAATATGTTTACAAAAAATTGCACAATATGTATCATTATTTATGTAATTACCGTAGTGTATGGATCAAGCACATCAGAACCTCTTGCAGAGCATTAAAATATATTCGAATAGTTTTTGCGCTTTACAAATTGTATATATTATTATATATCATTACAGACTATTAAGTGTTCCGGACGGATTTCTTAGTCTTATTCCACCTTGGTGGCTTGAAAAAAATGCATTTTTTTTTTCTACCTCTTCAGCCAAGAGATCCAAGTTTGCCACACGGTTGTTCTGGATCTCGTTGGGGTCCGTCAACTTCATGGCGACTGGTTTCAGCATCGGCAGCTTGATGCGGTCTAGTACCGTACGGATACCACGGAATCGCTGGCCGGAAATGTGGAGACCCTACGGAAGAAGAAGTGACAGAATAAACATTGTACATGTCACATAAATTAACCAATTAAATAATTGACACAATTCAATAAATGGGGGAATTTGTCAATCAATCAATATTCTTTTCTTCCTTTTATGTATCGTTGTAACCATGGAATTGCCCCGGCACATTTACAAGAACTGTTTAATGTTCATCAACCTAATTGACCTCTTCGTCCCAGCAACAGATTTATTAACACTCAATCTGTTATCAAGAGATCGTGGAGTACACCACATTGGTGGAACAAATCACTGAAGGAAATAAAATAGGCTACCCCCATTACTCAATTTATTTTTATTTTTTTGGAAATTTACATCATGAAAAACTGCTTTTGAACTATGAACCTCACTTAATTTGTTTCTAAGTGTGTTCTGTTTACTGTGTAAGTTTGTGTATCTGCAGCACATTATAAAATGTCATTACCATCATCATTACTATCTATCTATTTGTTTTTAAGTACCTTTGTCATTTTTGAATAAAATACCTACTCCTGCCAATTTAATATTTTCAATGTTCAGTTGATGATTTCATTCAAACATGAGATTTCTGCTTATTTGTTTGCAAGACAACAAAAATTGACAAAATTTCTCAAAAAGCAACTAGGGAGACTTACCTCTGAAGCTAGTTTGGACATCAAAAGTTGCAGATGTGGCTTCAACATTTGAGCTCTACTCTCGGGTATTTGAGATATGATGTCATACAAAAATGAACCAAGGTAGTCTACATATAAAAGAAAAGATTATTTGGGAAAGGGGGGGGAGAAAAAAATATTGTTTTAATTTAAAATATTTGCATTCAGCAGTCTATGCCATTTACTTCCTTAACATTTACACATAAGATGTCATATATATAAGTTTCCATAAGCAGCTGTGCTCTATAAATTCACAAAAGTAATGCTAGCATGGATCTTGTTCGTCAATATCTTGCTACAATTTATGGCAAAGCAAGTCAAATATCAACAAATTATTATAAAACAAGTTTCTAGTGCGAGAACATGAAACAAGCACATGTGATGTTGGTTTGTGTGTGTTTATGTGCATAGTTATGTATGTATATTTGTGTTCTTACATGCCTATGCATATGTGTGTACATTTATTTCTCAAAGTCATCACTTTTCAAACAAGGAATTTATACAGTAAACAATAAAACACCTTAACTATTTATAATACGCAGTACAGCATCACGTGTATTACACTACCCCACTCTCCAAATCATCAAATCTTCACACATATTTTGCAACAAAACCACTGTATAATATCATATGGTTTTTCATTACTGAAGTCATATAGTTTGAACATCTCACCTTGTTTTGTTATGTTGCTGTCTTCAATGTCTTCAAAACTGTCCACAAGATGTCTGCAGATGTGCACCATGGGTTCCACTTGAGGGTTTCTGTGAGTTGAGATTTGGTTCAGAACATGGACAAAGGCATGATCAATGTACAAACACCACACAGTGACTAGTAATGAAGATCCCACTCAGCTTGGACTACTCTCATTTTGGTATAAACAGGAGGGGAACAAATCTTAGGATTGTGCGATTGTACATGTTTACACAACTCACACTCAACCATGATATATTTGGGAATATATATTTTTTTAATTGTGACATCTTAGTAGTGGTATATCTGAGTAGCTTCAAATCAACTGTGATCATATTCTAATTACCCTGCTTCCATGTAAAAAGGAGGACTGAAAAATCTACATTTCAAAAGGATCTTTTGGTGGCACTTCTTCCACAAAAAAAAGAATGAAAAATCTAATTCATCAGTTCAGCTGCTGCAACTGCACATTGTCAGAGCAGTGTTATCGTGTAGACTTAATTTGTTGTGACTTACTTGTTGAAACAGCTAACAAGTCCTGCCTTCATGAGTGCCACATCAGCCAATTCTTTGTACTCATTAACTACAACACAAAGAAAAGAAATATATGTTATTAACTGCTGTAATTTTACTTAATAGTTTATTTTTTAAATCAAGTCATAAAGGGGTCCTTTGAAATCTACTTTATGGGGGGGGGGGGTGATTAACATGTTGATACTTTCTGCATTATTAGAGAATACAACTTCACTCAGTATTATGTAAGTTTATTGGCATGATCACAGGTACAACAGGAATTTTCATGTGAAATATGATGGATTATGAAGTGTTTTGATTGGTACTCTGTGATAATGTTTGTCAATGTTTCCTAAAATTTGATTATGGCATGTGATCCCTGTATTTCAGTGGATTTGCAATTTACAGCATTATCTAGAGAAAACATTGTTCCATCAGTATTTATAGATGCATCATGGGAAAGAGTTGATATCATGATGTCAACCCCCGAAATGTGGCCAGTCATGGTTTGCCATTGGTGTATAATAGTATCTGCATGTGACAGTTCATAGTTAGAACGTGGTCACACTGACCCCATGAATCCACAGATGTTGAAAACTGGATAAGACCTTCAGTGAGCCATTTGAGGGTATAACCCGTTGGCTACGGGAACCGGATGTGCCCTGTGTTAACTCTATGGGATTTTCAGAATCTCTGAGGCAACGGATTAAATTTTTATGAAAACAATACCTTCACCTGTACATTCCGATGTGCATCTAGTGCATAGGCCTACATGAATATCAATAACATAGCTTTGATAAAGACCGATTTAGGGTCTCTCAAATCGCTACATTGCACAATTTGGTCACGATGACCTTCATCTGCACATGCGCAAATTGCAACTCTGAACTGGTTTATATGCAACAAGCACTGTATATGAGATACAAAAGATGAAGACTTGAACAAATAAAATACCTGTAATTTATCAAAGAGATACAGATGGCATGACTTACTGAGCTGAACGACGTTGTCAATAAAATACCTGTAATTTATCAAAGAGATACATACAGATGTCATGACTTACTGAGCTGAACGACGTTGTCAATTCTCTGGTGCTTCACCTCATTCCTGCAGATTGCAATGACGAGGGATTTATCCACAGAAACACCCAGCCTCTGAATATGTCGTCAGAAAAAATACGATCAAAATAATTCCACGAGTAAAATTGCACATACAGGGAGCGTTACATATAACTACATGATGATATCCTCGAAAGAGAAATATCATGACCTCACTATTAGCCAGTGATGTGGTGATGGAATTAATTTGAATTTTGTGTGTTAATTGGTTATGAAGATGTACCTTCAAGACAGAGTTTGGGATTCGCACGCCAGAAAACGTCAAAATGAATGCAAACAGCTCAAATCGTTCACAATGTGAAGTTCAGTATGAATAAACACCTGTCATAAAACCTTTGGGTAGAATA